>PISW01004680.1:93643-157327 GCA_004023785.1 Mungos mungo
AGGCCGGACCTTTCTCCCAACCACCCCTCGCCTGCTCGAGTCACAGCCCCTGCTGTCTTTTCCCATCAGCCAAGCTCTTCCGCACTCCCAGGGCTCCGCAGTCTGGCTCACACCATTACAAGAGTGACCCGACTCTGTTTGGAGAACAGATTGTCCACCACAGTCCCCTCTGGCTGTAAAGTTCTCTTATCCAGAGGTCCCACCCACTTCACCCCAAAGGGCCCAGAAGGCACATACTTCGAAAATATATTTGCATAACAGGTGTGTTCTCTTTCTCTTCTGGCCTCTTACACATATACACTCCTCGCGGGTCCAGGATGCGTTTTCCCAAGTCCAGATTTGTACCGTTTCGAAGCAGTGTCCCCGTGGTTCCCTCCATCCACACGACGCTGGTGTTACAACTCAGTAACACCTTGTCTTCAAGTTCCTCCACAGATATCTTGTAGGGATTCACTCGGGGGAAAAAAATACCGTGATGGGAGTGAGCTGTTGGGTCTCCAGCACATGCCTTATCCTGCCGAGGTCTGTACTTAAAAAGGACCACTTTCAGGGCGCCTGGGTGGCTCAGTCGGTTGAGTGTCTGACTTTGGCTCACTCAGGTCGTGATCTCGGGGTTCAGGAGTCCGAGCCCTGCATCGGCTCCCTGCCTGCTTCCGATCCCCGGCCCACCCCCACCCCGCACCTCCCCCACTCACACTCTTCCTCTCTCTCAAAAAAAAAAAAATACTAAAAAAAAAAAAAAAAAAGAAGTCGGAGAGGAGTGTGGGCTGCGGAAGCACCCGAGAAACACAAAAGGCCGAAGAAAGTTCCTCGGCTGGAGATGTCCACATTTGTTCCCCGACAAAACTTCCAGAAGAACAAGAAACAAACAGGGAACAAGTAGAAGTCGAAGGGGGGAGGGGAGAAGCTGGTATGCGTCACCAGCCCAGTGGCCCAGAAGGAGACCCCAGGCAAATCCCGTGTAGAGATATTTAGTTGTTCTACCCTGGCTTAGGGGGAGGGGACAGAAAAATAGTTTTGTCGAATTCGTTCTTGGGGCTCCAAACAAGTCAAGTCTTGTAGGGAGTCTGAAGGCTGGAGGCCTGCGTACAGCGCCTTTCTACATGCCCTGAGTTGCTCTGACTGAGCGCACGGCCACAGCCCGCAGAGGCACCAGAATCTGGACCTCCAATCCCAGGGAAGGCGGAGTCCAGATGTTCCCTGGGTTTCATATTCAGGTGCCGGTTCGAACACAAGAGCATCCTCAACAAAATCCCCTCAGGGAGCTCTTTCCCGTCCTCTGGCCAGGATGCCGCGCGCGCCCTTGGGAGACACAGACCCAGCAGGTGCTCCGCCTCCTCCAGCCCTGCCTTCCAGGGGAGCCCGTTTCCAGCGGAAGCCCTGGGTGTCCCCAAGAGCAGTCCCCGTTGGCTTGAGGCTGAGAGGGTTTCTGGGACAAGGGACTCTCAGTTTAAAACAGAGCAAACCAGCTGCGGCGACGCGCCTGCCCCCCTAAACCTGGCCCCCTTCCGGTCAACCTGAAGTTAACTTTCTCCTTAACTTTTTCTCCCTAACTTTCCCCTGAGGGCTGGGTCACGCGTGGCTCTTGGTGGGGACAGATGACGGCCCAGTGAGTAAGAGCCCCAGACCCCAGAGACCCTCTGCCCTCGAAGGAGCAGGGCTCCCTGCCCAGCCCAGGCCCAGGCCCCCGCAGACCGCATGTCCTGCAGATCTCTGGCCTAAAGCCCTTAGAAGGACATTCCAGGGCAACAGGCATGCCTCCCGAGAGCCCGTCAAGGCCGAGAGCCTGTTCCCCAAACCCGCGCCCTGTGCCGCGTCCCAACTGCGCTCTCCTTGACGGCTCTGCCTTGTGACCCGAAGCCAGCACCGAGAAGGACCTTCCAGCGGCGCTCACTCCAGGTGGTAAGGTCCCTCTCGGGCCCTTCTCCGAGGCGCCCCCACCACCTGGAGAAGCCTTACCTCGGGAGAGGAGGACAGCCAGGATCAGGCCAGCCAGAAAACGGGAGTGCTTCATGTTCCAGCAGAGTTCACGCAGCAGACAGCCCCGGGTCTCAGAACCAATCCGCCAGGGTGAGAGAGGATGCCCGTCCCCAACTGACTCAGGGTGACCCGGAAAAAGTAAGCGGGTGGGGGAGGGACTAGAAAAGGCTCTTTCTCTGGTCTCTGCCGTTGGGGATGGGAAACCGCCCGGGTGGGGGGAGACGGGGGGGTGGGGTAGGAAGGAAGCAGGTGCAAATTGCTCTTTCTCCAAGCAGCGAGCTTGGGGGTGAGGCGGAGGGGGGGCAGGGACTGTGGAAAAGGTTGCCTAGACCTCCAGGAAGTAGAAGGGGATTTAGAACGTTCCTTCCTGCGTCACTGGTGAAAACCAATAATTGCAGGACTTCTGTCGACAATATAACTGCATTTCTCACCACCTGAAAACTACGAGCTCTCACAACGCTTGAGGGAAGTAGTGAGCCCCATCCCGTGAGCCATTCCAGAAGATTCCTCCCATTGCTGGGCTTTCCTGGGACTTTGCCCACGGTCCTCCTTGAGCAGCCTGGGACACCAGACTAAGCAGACGTCCCCTCTCACCAGTGGGGAGGCTGGGCTTTGGAACCATCCCCACCCCCACCGCCCCCAGCCACACACTTGACCCCCGGCTCCGACCCTCCCTGTCCACTGGGTCTGGGCCAGTCGTGGGGTTTTTCAGAGCTTAATTCCCTCAGCATCATAATAAGGATTTGGGCAAAAAGGTTGCATCGTGCCTGACACATCATATTCATATTTGCTCAGTAAGAAGTAGTTATTAATAACAGTCTGGCTGACACAGGCAGAGAGCTTCCCCAGGACCCAGCTGGACTTTCTCCCCCGGTGGCTTCTGGGGAGGCAAACTCTCCACCTTGCAGGAGTTGGACAGTAATTTCCCTGAGGGCAGAGATACTGAGGGTCTTGCTGTGCCCTTCCGTACCCCCAGGCTGTGCCCAGCTCACAGCGAGGTCTCTGTACGTGTTTGTGGACTCACGGACTGACCGGATGAGGGAGACGAACCCTGACATTCTGGAAACTCAGCTCAGGCTCTGGCCTTTGGAAAGATATGGCCTGTCTTATTGCCTGTCTTCCAGGCAGACCCTTGATTCGGATGATCTTGTCTCAAAAGGACAGTGAAAAGTTCCCGGGCGAGGGCCTGGACGGAGGTGGGTCTGCGTTCAGACCCTCCCCCTGAGCACACGAGTTCCCCCCTGAATTCCTCAGTCCCAGCAACAGCAGCTAGCAACGCACAGCAGGTGGTGGCAGAGATGTGGCCCTCTCGCACGGAGTAAGGGGCCCAGGCCAGCTCCTGCCCAGAACCCAAGGGGCTCTCCTGTGCAAGCAGTCCCTGGGAGGGGACCCAGCCCTCTCTTCCTCTCCCTCTTGCCACCTCCTGTCCTCCACCCCGCAACAGAAAAGCAAGATACATCCGCACCTGCAGCCCCGCTGAGGCCTCCTTCTGCCCACATTTCAAGCAGAGGGCGGAGGCTCAGCTTCACGCCGTCTCTCAGGGGCCCCGGCCTGAAGGATGCTGGGCGGGGCCAGACTCGCTGCTCAGCAGGCCGGCTGGCGGGAGGGCTTGCTTAGTGCCTCTGCGGGGACAAGACAGAGACTGACATGGAGCAGGGGAAGCATCTGGCTGGCCTCATCCTGGCCCTCACTCTTCTTCAAGGTAAGGTTCTGACAGTCTGAGGAAAGGCCCAGGGGAAGGGATCATCACCACGGGGAGAAGAATATTGGGACCTCTAACCTCAAGCCCACCTGAGCTGTCCCCGTGGAATTCCGAGAAGGAAGGGCAAAAATGGAGCCTCTTTCTGTTCTTTGCCAGACAGAAGCAGTGTCCCGTGGGAGGGATGGGGTCTTGTCTCTTAAATGAAAACAGAGGACTCTACGGGCTAGAGAGAGGACCCGGATGCCGCCATCTTAGGTTGAATGTAGCCCAAAAGGGCACAGGGCAGGAACCCGAAAATAAAAAGCGTGCACTCCTTACGTCAGAGCTGGAGTTAGCAGGCAGACCAATATGACATTTGCTCACTCTGTTGGTCGGCTGGTCGACTGCTCAATGATTATGAGGGAGATCCTACTACAGAACAGGCTAAAGGGTATAAGGTTGGAAGACAACCTCTGCCCTAGTGGGCTCCAGTCTCGCCGGAGAGAACGCCTTAGGTCACCAGACTGCGTGTGAGGTGCACTAGAAGGTGCCTGTATGGATGCGCAGTCGGAAATAAACAACAGGAAGTCGATGAACTGGGTCAGTGCCCGGAAGCCGGACTAGAGAGGGCTCTCCCCACAGTGGGGGAGGCGGAAAGCTGTTCAGGAGGGTCGTCTGAGTAGACACTGAACAGAAAGACGTAGAAGGTAAAGGGCAGGTGATAAGTGCACCTAGCGCAGACGATTCCTTGAAGGTGTCTGGATGAGAAGAGATACTCTCTTCTCAGTGGTCAGTAGAAAAGGAAAGAGGTCCTGCGATGAAATGTTTTGAGTGTGAGAGAAATCTGAGCACATTTCTAGTCTAAAGGAGGAGATCGTAGAGCAAGGTCCTGGAGTTGATGTGGGAAGGATGGAGGGAAGTGCGGGCTCAGGGACGCAGAGGGAAAGGCAACATTACCCTCCGAGACGAGGAGAGAGGAAGGCGGCCTTGGCCACGGTGGGCGCGTCGATGGAAAGGAAGCCGGAGGGTCTTACGGCTTCTATGTTCTCAGTGAACTACGTGGAAGGAAATGCCACTTGCTGAAACTGGGCTGGGGGACGGCTGAGCGGGGGCCTTGAAGAAGACAGCAAGCGTTTAGAATGATCTCAGCGGAGAACGGAAGAGCCAGCTAAGCTGACAGAAGCTGCGGGCAGGCGGGAAGCCTGGGCAGGGGAGCGGGGTCCCAGCAACAAGAGCTCTGGGCTGAGCAACAGAAACTTGAGCTCCGGGTCCAGCTCAGCCACCAGTGAGCTGTGTGAACTTGGACAGGGCCTCGGTTCTACGGCTCTGTTCTCTCACTAGGCAACGAGGAGATGTGGCTACCTGAGCTCTCAAACTTTAAAAAGGAGTAAGACTCAGAGAAGCAAAACTAAAAGATGTCAGCGATCGCTTGGACCCTCTCTCTATAGAACCCGAGTTAGAACGAGGGACCCCTTTGTCCCTCCCGTGGTGACCAGGCGGTCAGGAAGAATGGCTAGCAGGAAATCTTAACAGTTGTCTTGCTTTTTTTTTTTTTTAATTCACTCATCCATCCATTCATGCACTCGTTCAACAAATATAAAGCCCCTACCGTGTTCCGCGTTCTGTACCAGGCACTCTTACTAATCGGCTCAGTCCTGCTGCCAGTTCTCAAACAGCTGACTCCTTCCGACCGTTTCCCGTCATATTTTTTGCCCATGGCACTTCGATTCACACCCCGTCTGTCCCCATCACAACTCCACCCCTAGACGCACAACCTCTCTGTCCTCTTCCAACCTGTGTCTTGGCTCAGCCCTTCTTTCCTCCAGAATTCCCCCCAGAATGCTCTTCTCTGTCTAGCGAATTCCTAATCATTCTCGAGGCCCAACCAAGTGTCACCTTCTCCATTAAGGTTTCCCTGTCCCTCACTCTTGGGCAAAATCAATAGCTTCTGCCGCCTTTCATATGCATTCCTGAAAGTACTAAAGATGGTTTACAAATTCTATTATATTAACTGCATACATGTTTATTTTTTCTACTTCACTGTAAACCCTTTGGAAGCAGCAAGTTAGTTCTTGTGTTACCACTCTGTTTTTCCCACACTGATTAATCATGTCAGGTACATAACAGTGGGTACTGAATGTGTGGATTAAATTCAGCTGAGTTGAATCCCAGGGCTGGTGCTCTGTCGGGCACCTACATACAACTCCTGAGTTTTGAGACAGGTTTGAGGGCCATTGAATAGCTACCTCCCCGATGACATCCAGGGTTTCTACAAAAAAATGGATCACCAAGGCTGAGGATTCTGGAAGGACGTACTTTAAGAAGTCTTTACTTCATGTAGGGGCGCCTGGCCGGCTCAGGCAGCTAACGAAGCATCTGACTCTTGATTTCGGCTCCGATCACGATCTCACAGTTCGTGGGATTGAACCCCAGGTGGGGCTCTACGCTGTTAGAGCGGAACTTGCTTGGGACTCTCTCTCTCTGCCCCTCCCCTGCTCACTCTCTCTCTCACTCTCTCAAGATAAATAAACATTTTTTTAAGAAGGTCTTTAGTTGGTGTAAGCCCCCTTTGTGCCAGAACTTTAGCTGCTAAGAGAGCAGAGCGTCCCAGGCCACACGGCCAGTGCCCCCGTGTGTGCTGCTAGCTGTCCCGGGTCAACACCAGACCACAGTGAGGGGCACGGTCCCCAGCAAGGCCGTCCTCCCTTTAAATTCCAGGCACAAGGTCAGAGGTTCACATCCCACCTACAGAGCTGAGAAACTGGGTACGAATCTGCCGGGTTCCCAGATTTGATAATATGTTAGAACAACTCAGGGGACTCAGGAAAGTGCCATGTTTACTATTGCAGTTTTATTATTAAAAAATTAAATCAGGATTTCCCATGAAGAAGCAAGTACAGCGGGGCCTGGGAGGGTCCGGGACGCATCACTTCTGTGCCTTCTCCCTGTGGAGTCAGAGCGCTTCCCCCTCCTCGGACACGGATGTGTTCACCAACAGGGAAGCCACACTGAGGGTTTGGGGGTTTTTCATTTTATTTATTTGAGAAAGAAAGAGAGAGTGTGTGAGCCTGGGAGAGGGAGAGGGAGAGAGTCTCAAGCAGGCTCTATGCTCAGCACGGAGCCCAACATGAGGCTCCGTCTCACGACCCTGGGGTCATGACCCAACCCAAAATCAAGAGCTGGACAGTCACCTGACTGAGCCACCCAGGTGCCCCTGCACTGAGTTGTTATTGGGGTTTCATGACACAGGTGTGATTGATTGAATCATGGGTCGTGGGATTGAACTCACTCTCCAGCCCCCTTTCCTCCCAGGGCTCAAAGCCCTAGGTTACACAGCTCGTGACCAGCCCCGCCCTGAGGCAACTCATTAGCATAAATTCATCTATGGTCCAAAAGCCCCCGAGAGTAACAGACAGTCCTACCATTCACGAAATTCCAAGGCTTTAGAAACGCCTGCCGGGAATCCAGCCCAAACACCAGACAAGTTACTACACAGCACTCGGGAGCCCATTTGGTGATGTAGGCGACAACTCAGGGAAGTAAGTATAAATACTGCCCACTCTTGTAGATTAAGATGCCTCTCTATCTCGGCCTCCAGTGACCGTGGAAATGCTACCTCGGGGCATCTGAACAACTCTGTGCCCCGCTAACCCTCTCTCTCTCTTCTATCTCTACAGGTTCTATGGCCCAGTCGAAACAAGGTAGGGTGTATGGCTTCTTTCCATCCTCAAACTCTGACGAAATTCATGGAAATATGGTTCCTACCGTAGTGGTCCTATGGGATGACGAATAATAAATAACAAATCTCTCGTTTGTCAACCAGATGAGTCATGAGTCAACCCCATTTGTCAAGCCAGTCATGACCTTCCCGGGCAGTTTCCCTGTAGCTAAAGGATTAATTCTCTAGTTCTTGGAGTAGAAACAGGACACCAGCAGCCAGGCACTATTCAAAGTGGGACCCATGAACCAACGCGTTAGCATCACCCGGCAGCATGTTAGAAATGCCACGTGACAGCCCCTTCCCAGAACTACTAATGGAACCTGAAACTCTAACCAGATCCCCATGTGATCCGTGTGCACCCTTACGTTTGCTGTAACGGTCTGGTCCTGACCCCCGGGGCCGGGAGACTTTCAGAGGCAAAAGACCCCTAACAGACCATGGCTTTTCCCTTTTCAGAAATTCCTGTGGTAAAAGTAGATGACAATCAAGAGGACGGTTCCGTACTTCTGACTTGTGACGTAAAAGACGAAAATGTCAAGTGGTTTAAAGATGGGAAGGAAATAAATAACCACAACAAGGATAAAAAAATACACAATCTGGGAAGCAGTGTCAAGGACCCTCAAGGGATATATCTGTGTCAAGGATCCAAGAACTATTCAAGGCCGCTCCAGGTGCATTACAGAAGTACGTGCCGCCCTCGGCTGGTTCGTTGTGCGGTTAGTCACACCTGCCATTCTGGTGAGCTCCCCGCCCCAGACGAGTATGGAAGGAGACACCGAACAGCTCTCTTCCTCTTAATCTCCCCCGTGCCTCTTTTTGAATATCACCAGACAGGTCCCCCAGTCTTCTTGGCAAAGCGTAACCGGTCCTGTAAAGCCTGGTTTGATTTTGGCTGGGCCCCCGTGGATTGGGGCAGGCAACTGTCATCGCTGTAAACTAGTTGCTGTAGCTCGGGGAGACAGAGGCGATTATATGGTGAGCAGGAATGAAATGTAGAAGGCAGTTGACCACAGAAAAGAGGGTCTGATCTTCCCTCTATTTCAGATAGTTCCTGGCAGTAAGACTACAGGCCTTCCCCAGGCACCTGGGGCACGGGAAGATATCAAGAAGGGTTGCATTGTCGGTTCAGGGCTCTTTCCAGGCGATTCCATACCATGCGCAGAGGAGTCTGCAGCCCTGAATACAGCATTCTTGCTGGGAGGCCCAGAGAAGAAGATTCCGAAGAACCACTGTCAGGTCCTGAAGGAGGCTTGTCCGTCTCTCTCCCCACAGTGTGTCAGAACTGCATTGAAATAAACGCAGCCAGTGTGTCCGGCTTCGTCTTCGCCGAGATCATCAGCGTTTTCTTCCTTGCTGTGGGGGTCTACTTCATCGCCGGACAGGATGGAGTTCGCCAGTCAAGAGGTAAAAAGAATGTTCTTGAATGAGGAGAGATGAGACCCTCAGGTCCCTTCCTCCCGACACAGACCCAGCAGAAGAGACGAGGCAGGCGGGCACTAAGGAAGCACATACCTGGGTGCAAAGGGCACTGGTGTCTTCACAGCATATACCCCCGTCACAGGCTCCACCTTCCTTCCATTTTCCTCCTCGTTTTTAAAAAACTCTTTAGTGTAGTGAAACCTACATACAGAAAAATGCACGATGAGGAGCCTACAGCTAAGCCAAGCAAACACACTCATGAATCCAACACCCCGTTCAAGCCAGAGGATGTTGCCAGCCCCCTAGAGGTCCCCTCCACGGTCAGTTCCAGCCCCTCCCCAGCCCTCACAGTGAGCGCCATCCTGACTTCCAACAACATTGATTCGTTTTGCCTCTTTTCACTCCCTATGTCAGTGGACTCAGCAAGTGCCCTTGTGGGTGTGTGTCTTCTACCCCAAAACATGCCTGTGAGAGCGCTCCGTATGCTTGTGTGTAGACGTACGTCACTCACCCTTATTGTCTCTAGCGCTCTAGTGTGTGAGGAGACCCCAATTTACTAGCCACTCTACTTTGCGTATTTTGTTTATTTTTTGTGCAGCCTCAGACAAGCAGACCCTGTTGTCCAATGACCAGCTCTACCAGGTAAGGAAGGGGGATGAAAGAGACGTTGCTACAATCAGGGGTAAAACCTGGAGAGGGGGCAAGTTATCTGGAGGCTACTATGCAGATAAGGAGCTGCTTAGGGCACACCTGATGATGGCACAGTGCTCTGTGAGCAGAACGGATGAAAGAGAAGACGGGTTGAGAGAGACTGAGGTCAGGATCTGGCGAGAAGAAGTGGAAGAAGGCACTGAGAAGGACACAGAGCCCCCCCCCCCCCGCCCTCTCTCCACCCCCAGGACAGGGAAGCACCCAGTCCAAAGCCTCGCCCATGAAAAAGCATTCAATAAATATGCATCAAGTTAATTCATAGAGGAGGAGGGAAAATGAGTTTATGACCACGCTGTCCTTTTTAGCCCCTCAAGGACCGGGAAAATGACCATTACAGCCACCTCCAAGGAAAGCAATTGAGGAAGCACTGAACTCAGGACTCAAAGCAGGTGTGTCCTTCTACGCCAATTCTAGAAAATTACCTTTCCTTTACCTGCCCTTCCAATGGCTGCCAAGTCTGTCTCCTCTCCCCGAGCAGCTCTAAGCTTAGGGGCGCGCAGGGGACTGAGAATTCTTTGTGGCACGAGGGCTCTGCCCGTCCAGGGGTTTTAGCAAAACCCTGGCCTCTATCCACCAGATGCCCGTAGCGCCGCCAGCTGTAAGGATCAAAAATACCCCCAGACGGGGCGCCTGGGGACTCAGTCGAATAAGCGTCCGGCTTCGGATCAGGTCATGATCTCACGGTCTGTGGGTTCGAGCCCACTTCTGGCTCTGTGCTGGCAGCTCAGAGCCTGGAGCTGCTTCAGATTGTGTCTCCCTCTGTCTGTCCCTACCCTGCTCTCTCTCTTCCTCTCAAAAATAAATAATCATTAAAAAAAAAAGAAAGAAAACTATCTCCAGATATTTCAAGTGTCTCCTCGAAGGCAAAATCACCCTTTGTTAAGAACCACTGACCTATATTAACTTTCAATCAATCAGTTGATCAGAAGTTCTGACTCAACCAATCAGGAAAAACTTCTGTCAGGAAAACAAGCCCCAAGGATTCTTTGGTTTTCTGAACCCGCTCCAACTTTTCTTTTCCCAGCCCAGGCACCCTCCCTTCTGGATGTGTCTCAGGAACACCGCAGTCCGTTTTGGAGCTCTCCTGGCAAAGAGACTTCCAGCCCTAAATCTAGATTCAAATTTCCCAAAGGTGACAAATGGAGAAGAAAGGCCATCACAACAAATTTGGGTTTTTCTCGAAATAAAATCATATTAAAGGACAATAAAAATATGTACGGTGTTCCCGGAGCGCCACCTATTGGGAGGTAGTTTTTCTATAAAAGAAAATTGAAAAGATCAAATAATCTCCTCTATTTGAATTTTTTTGTTTTAATTTTTGTTTACTTTTTGTATGTGTCATAATTTACTTGGTTTAAATATGCAATGAAAAGTCTCCGCTGCCTCCACCCCCCGCCATTCAGCCGTCCTCTCCAGAGACAAAACAACATACTAGCTTCTTACATGTCTTATAAAGATACATAAGGTGTTATAAATCAGAGTAGTCCAGGCAAACACAAGCAACCTCCTCAGTATTCTCCTCTTGCCTATTTTTCACACCAGTGGGACCATACTATACACCTTGCACTCTGCTAATAAAACCTTAAGATTGGTGCGACTGGGTGACTCCATCAGCTGAGCATCCGACTCCTGATCTCAGCTCCGGTCATGATCTCATGGCTCATGAGTTCGAGCCCCACGTCAGCACAGGGCCTGCTTGGGATTCTTTCTCTCCCTTTCTCTGCCTCAACCTCTCTCTCAAAATTAATTAATTAATTTTTTAAGAAGCCCTTAAGATTATTTCAAGCCAGTAAGTAAAGGAGTGTGTGTGTGTTTGTTTTGATGCAACCACATTGTACAGGTATGCTACACTTTATTTAGCCAGTGCTCTGCTGATGGACATTTAAGTTGCTTCCAATGTCTTGTTCTTACAATGCTGTACTGACGAACACTGCATAAGTGCCATCTAAAAACAATAATTGTATTGAAGCATAATTTACATGCTATGGAATTCACTCATTTGAAGCAATGTCTCCCGTTCTCAGTGTTAGAAAACACGCCCAGATGCACCAGCACCACCATAACGCAGTTGAGAACATTCCCATCCGTCCCTCGGACTCCCTGTGCTGTTTCCAGTCACTCCTGCTCCCACCCCGAGCCCCAGGCGCCCGCTACTGTCTTTTCTGTCTCATCAGATTTGCCTTTTCTGGACATTTCATGTGAATGGACTTATACAAAGCTGCTTCGGACATTCTCACGCTAAGCCTTGCGCGGACCTGTGTCTTCCTTCCTCTGCATTGTCACGTGGGCGTGAAGACTTGCTAGGTTGTTCGGTAAATTTCTGTTTAGCTTTTTAAGAAACTCCCTGTGCCATTTTGCATTCCCACCAGCAAGGGCGAGAGTTTCAGTTTCTCCACATCCTCACCTATGTTTGTTACTATTTTTTTTTAGTATACCATTCTCGCACATATAAGATGATATCCGTTGGACCTTTAATTTGCATTTCCCTAATGACCAATGAGGTGGAACATCTTTTCACGTGCTTATTAGCCTTTCTTACGTCTTTAGTGAAATATCTGTTTAAATTTTTTTTAATTTGGGTTGTCTTAGTGTTGAATTGAAAGAACTCATATATTTTGAATACAAGTCTTTTATTACAACACATCGTTTGGAAACACACCTACCAGTCTGTGGCCTTATCATGCTCTTCCTGGTGACTTTTGAAGCACAAAAAATTTTAATTTTTACGAAGTCCATTTTATCCATTTTTTTCTCGTATGGATTGTGCTTTTGGTGCCATGTCTAAGAACCCAAGATCGCAAAGATTTCTCCTACGTCTTCTTTTTACGGTTTATAAAGTTTCATAGTTTTAGTTGTGATGTTTTAAATATGCTTAAGACTATTTGTAACAAACCCAAATAAATAAAATTTGGATGCCGTAATGTGTCTGCACTTGTAATTCTGTTAAATATTGCCAAATTGCACTTCGTGGAGGTTGGGTCAGTATATACTCCCAAGAATAATAATTGAGAGTGCCTTTTACTCCAAACTTTTTTAACTTTGGCATCTGATAAGTTAAATACGGCGTCTCAGTGTAGTTTTTTAAATTTTTTTTTAGTGTTTCTTTATTATTGAGAGACAGAGAGAAACAGAGCATGAACATGGAAGGGGGAGAGAAAGGGGGAGACCCAGAATCCGAAGCAGGCTCCAGGCTCTGAGCTGTTGGCACAGAGCCCGACGCGGGGCTCAAACCCACAAACTGTGAGATCATGACCTGAGCTGAAGTCAGTCGCTCAACCGACTGAGCCACCGAGGTGCCCCTCAGTGTAGTTTTAATTTATATTCTCTTATTAAAAATGAGAGCCATGAGTTTTTCCCTCTCATGATATGTAGGTTCATATCTTCTTACCTTTTTCTCATTGACTTGCAACAGCTCTTTGCATATCTGGAAAACTAGACCTTTTGTCTGTGATATTAGTTGCAGATTTGTTTCCAACTTTAGTATTTTTTCTTTTTTTTTTTAACATTTTATTTATTTTTTGAGAGAGAGAGAGAGACAGCATGAGCAGGGGAGGGTCAGAGAGAGAGAGAGATACAGAATCTGAAGACAGGCTCCAGGCTCCAGGCTCTGAGCTGTCAGCACAGAGCCCGCTATGGGGCTTGAACCCACAAATTGTGAGATCATGACCTGAGCCCCCCAGGTGCTCCTAGTATTTGTTCTTTGACTTGATGATGATTGGTTTTCTATGCACATTTTACAAATATCTGCATATAGTAGAATTCACTGGTCTTTCATGGCTTCTAGATTGTTTCTTTTCTTTTTTTTCTTTTTCTTTTTTTTTTTTTTCTTTTTGAGAGTCTAGATGACTTTATTCTTCAAATGGCTGTAACCTCCTCACAGCTCCAGGTGAGACTGAGAGGAAGTCCCAGGGCTGTCCCTGGCTCCACTGTCCGACCAGTCACAGAGAGAAGCCCGCAGGATGCTGGCAGAGTCGGACGGCCCTTCTGGGGATGGAGCGAAGGGGCCATCCAGTCAGGGGGTACTTGAGGTCAGCCTCAGTGGCCCACAGAATGGGGTCGACAGGCGACAGAGAGCCTTGTGCCTCAGAAAACCTCACAGGGTTGGACAAGGGTCACGAATGGGATGCGGGGACCCTCCCAGGCTCACTGCGGTTACTGACTTAAGGACGGGCCTGGGAGAGGGAAAGATGGAGAGCGTGTGGGGAGGGACAGAGCAACTCAGAGAAGGACACAGAAGAACTTCTCCCAGAAGGGGTTCCCCAAGGTGGGCACGGGGGCACGAGGGGATCCTCGCAGGAGCGGCCTCACAGTAAGCCATCAAGTCCCTGGGCCTTGGCACCCTGATCCGGCACCAGGTGGCCTCCCTCTTACGCTGTCCCTCCACCTGGCGACCTCCTACGCTGTCCCCCACCTGGCGACCTCCTACGCTGTCCCCCCACCTGGCGACCTCCTACGCTGTCCCCCCACCTGGCGACCTCCTACGCTGTCCCCCCACCTGGCGAGCTAGCGCAGTACTCATCCTGCTGTTCGCAGGGGTCTCCGCTTTCATCCGGAGGCCACAGGCAGCGAGGGCCTTGGGGCGGAGTCATCGGGTTGCACC
The DNA here is from genome assembly GCA_004023785.1 of Mungos mungo. Lineage (NCBI taxonomy): Eukaryota > Metazoa > Chordata > Mammalia > Carnivora > Herpestidae > Mungos > Mungos mungo. The sequence continues at coordinate 107,756 of PISW01004680.1, forward strand.
CACCAGGCCGGAGATGGGTGCCCCCCCCTCGCAGGGAGTTGCTCCTGGAAGAATGAGCTGGCCGTAGCAGCAGACGCAGCGGAGACAAAGAAGGCCACTGGGGGGGCTCAGGGCAGAGGTCCCTCGGGGGCTGGACCCGGTTCCTGCAGCTCAAGCACTCTAGGCTGCTTCCTATTTAGAAAGGTCTTCCCCATTTTAAGATTATTCTTTTAAGAGTTTTTTTCCTATGAATTCCTCCAGTATTTTTATGGTTTCATTTTATACATTGAAACTTTGATCCATCTTGAATTCATTTTAATGCAAAGGCCAAATACTGACTGAGTTTTAAACTGTATAGCTATCCAGTTATTCCAGAACTATTTTTTAAGTATATTTATTTATCTTGAGAGAGACAGAGACAGCACGAGAGGGGGAGGGGCACAGGGGGGGGGGAGAGGGAGAGAGGGAGAATCCCAAGCAGGCTCTTGATTGTCAGCATAGAGCCCAACAAGGGTCTTGAACCAATGATCTGTGAGATCATGACCTGAGCCAAAACCAAGACTTGGATGCTTAACCCACGGAGCCCCCCTGGTGCCCCCAGGACTATTTTTGGATGACCCATCTTGTGCTTGTTGATTGTAAGCGGGGTCACCACTCCGCCTTCGCCAGACACGCACATTCAGTGGTGCGCAGCCATCCCCTTTATCCATTCCAGGAACTTTTCATCGTCTTGACCTTTGTACCCATTAAACAATAATTCCCCATTCTTCCCCAGCCCCCAACAACCTCTATTCTACTTTTCTCTCTCTATGAATTTGCCGACTCCAGGTACCACATATAAATGATGTAAATGGAATTATACAGTATTTGCCCATTTGTTGTCTGGCTTATTTCATACAACAATGTTCTCAAGGTTTATCCATGTTACAGTCTGTATTAGGATTTCAGACTTTTTAAGGCTGAAAAACAGTCAGTTGTATGTATATACCACATTTTGTTTATTCATTCATTTGCCCCTGGAAATCCTGGGTTGTTTCCACCTTGTGGTTATTATGAGTAATTCTGCTACAGACACCGGTGCACAAGCACCTGTCCGAGTCTCTGCCTTCAGTTCTCTGGGGTTTACACCCGGAAGTGGACTTGCTGCATCGTATGGTAATTCCATGTGTAACTATTTGAGGAACCACCAAAAATTTCCCCGAACTGTTGCACTATTTTACATTTCCATCAGCAACGCTCACGGGTTCCTAATTCTCCTCCACACCAACACGTATTTTCCTTTTTTTGTGTGCGATAGGCATCTTCCTAATGGAAGTGAGGTGTTTTTCACTGCAGTTTCAATTTGCATTTCCCTAATTAGTGACCTTGAGAATCTTTTCTTGTGCTTATTGGCCATTTGTGTATCTTCCTTGGAGAAACGGCAATTCAGGCCCATTGCCCATGTTTGAGTCACCTTGCGTGGGTTTTTTGCTGTTGAGTTGTAGAGGTTCTTTATATATTTTGGATGTTAACCCTTTATCAGATACATGATTTACAAATACTGTGTCTCATTCTATGAATTGTCCTTTCACTTGCACTCTTGAAAAACGTGTGCTGCTTTCAGGCCTTTCTGTACCTCAAAGTAACCTTGGGCCATGCATATTGTCACCTTACAGTGAGAAAAATAAAATCCAAAGCTATCATGTCTTAGCACACGGCCTGACACCTAATAAGAGCTCAGAACTTTATTACTGTTATTGTTGTTATTGCTGTAGTTGTTGCCTCATTTATAATAATCTATGAAGAGTAACACAAGAGGCTTCAAAACGGCGTGACCCTGGCGGGAAAAACAGAAAGCAAAAGCCTACAGAGGTTGCCAGCAGCGCCAAAAATCACCAACTCATGACCGCGCGGGCGACACACCAGATTCCAAAACCCGCCTCGAGTTTCACCAAGCTCCGGGTCGCCCCTCGGCCACCCGGCCTCCCCAACGCGGCCCTTCTCGGCCCCGCCCCCAGCCCGGCTCCGCCCTGCCCCGCCCGGAGCCGACGGCCACTTCCGCCCCGCCCACCCAGCATGCGCATGCGCCGTTGAGGTGTTTGCGCGCCAGTTCCCGGCGCAGGGCGGCACCCCCTGCTTCCGGCGCCCGGACGAGACTCCGCGGGCCTGGCGCCTGGTCATGACGTAAGCTCCGGTTGTCGTGCTGGGTCGGAAGTGGGAGCCCTTCGGCCACTAAGACTCCTGCCGTGTCGTCGCTGCTGGCCTTTCAGGCTCTGGTAAGAGAGGAAATAGCTGGAGGGGAGGGGATCGTGGAGTCCGCGGCGGGGTGTTTTTCTCCGAGTTGAATCCCGCTCCAGGCCTCTGCATTTTTGCCTCCACAGAATCCTTTCACCTGTGCTTTCCTGCCCCGTGACCCTCTCCTTCACGAACTTCGACTCTGACTTGGGACCCCTTCACAGTGCCCCCGGCTTCCGGCACCTGCCCCCCTCTTTGCCATTCCCTTCCAGGAAAAGGCCAGAACACTGGCCTTGCGTTATCTTTGGCTTCCTTCCCCTGGAACGAGCGCCGAGCGGGTGGGTCGCCCTCCTTGCTGCGAATCCCTTATGGAACCTGGAGGGAGGAAATGTAAAGCGTGTGACAACCAATAGCCAGACGCCAAAGAAGGCAGAAAGAAGCACGGGCCCCAGTAATCAAACCAGCTGAATACATACGGCGAGATCATTGACGTGCCTTCGGCCAGGTGGTCAGTCCGCTGCTCAGGACTCCTGGCGCTCGGCTTCGTGCCCCCTCAGTAATGGGGAGGAGAAGGCACTGGGAAGGGGGAGTAACCCCAGCTCAGGGGTTACATCTGATGGGTCTTTTCTTTGGGATCAGTTTTTCACTCCCAGAAAAGGATGAGCTTAGCCTCCCTGCTTTGGTCTCACACGGGAGTCCTCCTGAGATAAAATGCGACCCGGGAAAGAATGCTGTTGGCTTTTTAACTGGACGAGATCCTTCTGGCTCGCTGATGTGTTCTTCGGGCCTCTTGCCACGTTATCAGGACCTGAAAGCATTTGGGCATGGAACATAGAACAGTGAAAACATATTAATTCCTTCTCGGTTTCATGTATGTATTAACTCACCAGGCCGGAGACCTCACCGCGTATGGTTTAGTCGAGCTTGATTTCGCCAGTTTTACGAAGTATTCTACACATTTCTGTTTAAAAGCAATACCCAGTCTGCTGTTAAAACACTTGTGTGCTCGCCTTTTCCGGAGCTGACATCGGTCCTTAGGGATTAGCAGTCCTGTTCATAAACAAAAGATTGAGTGGGGGTGGGGCGTGAGCGGATGTTGCGGACCGGAAGTAAACAGCTGTTAGTAGCCGTAGACCCTTGCAGGGAGTACATCTTAGTGGAATGTGTTTTTAAGTGGGACACATTAAAAAGGAATCAAATCCGAGGCGCCTGGGTGGCTCAGTCGGTTGAGCGTCTGACTGCTGCTCAGGTCATGATCTCAGTTCGTGGGTTTGAGCCCCGCGTCGGGCTCTGTGCTGACAGCTCAGAGCCTGGAGGCTGCTTTGAATTCTCTGTCTTCCTCTCCGTCTGCCCCTGCCCTGCTTGTGCGCGCGCGCTCGCTCTCTCTCTCAAAAATAAGTAAACATTAAGAAAAAAAAAGGAATCAAATCCAAAAGCTCTTAAGGATTGACGGTGGCACCACCAACAGGAAGGTGCTGGATCTCCGTCCGGCGGCCGGAAACAGAAGATTATAAATAATCCGTGCCGGTGAATATTAAAACAGAGGCACGCCGTGGTCGTATAGTGGTTAGTACTCTGTGTTGTGTGAATATTAAAACAGAGTCTCAGGGTTCCATTTTATCAGACCTTTTGGGGTGGGTGATGTCCAGGTGCTCTTACACCCGTGAGACCACTGATCACCTCTGAACCGGCATCCTCCCGTCAATTGATCATGCCTCCCTTTCCCTTTGAAACTTTTCTGGAAGAGGTTACACAGTACGTGCCGTTGGAGTATGACGGTAGCTTGTGCACAGAGTTAAAGTTCATGTAAAAGATGAACTTAGTGAGGACAGGCAAAAACTTCTTTTTCTTCAGAAAGACACATAGCTGAGGCGGCAAGAGATGTGTCCCTGTCCGTACTCTACACGCACCGAGGTGCCAAAGAGCCACAGGCGTCTGGCCCGGAGCTTGAGCTGCTGCTGTGACCCGAGACAGCTGGCAGAGCCTGTGTAGGACTGTGGGCGCTGCTGCTGATTACAAGGAGGTCAGGAGCAATTACTCGTAAGGTTAAATTGTTTAATAAAGACGTACTTGGGATTTTGTGATGTGCTAGCTAGTGCCAGCCACGGAGGAAGAACTTATCAGACGCAGAACCGTGCTCAAATTGCTTCCTGTCTAGCAGGATAAAAGTTTGCATTAGGAATGCAGTATAGAAAGGTATAAATCCTGCTAATACAGATAAAATGTGACGGGAGGCTAGCTTCTGTTGACAGTGTGACAGCACGGTATGAGGAAGGAGGCGACAGTGTTGTTTATTATCGCACGCCCTGTCCTTTGTCTCGGTGGTGTCAGGGGCCTGTCTTTTCATATGTTCTGGGGGCCTGGCTTTGAGCTTCCTTTCTACAACATGGTGCCGATGGTGCATCATCTTCTTTATATGAGCTGAAACTCGTTCAGTTGGGGCGCGAGGGGTTCTCTAGTAAGATTTTATTTTTAAGTAATCTCTATACCCAACGTGAGGCTCAAACTTACAACCCTGAGATACACACACACACAGACACACACACGTGTGTATGTATATACAGACTTTCTCTTTCCATCTCTCAACTTTGTTTTCCTATAGATTACTTAATTTGGGGCTACGGCTTTTCTAGATGATGGAAAGATCACAGTTCCAGGATTATATCATAGCCCCTAACAATCCAAGCGGGGAAGAAAGAGTTCCTTTTTCTGTAGATTTCAGCCCAAGGCCTAAAGCTCGATGTTGGTTGATTCTGATAGGCCTTGTCAGCGTCTCGTGCCCACCCCTCCGTCACTTTGGCCACAGCATGCTGTGCTCTTTTTGGCCAGGCCAGATTCTTAGGCCCATTCCTAAAGCTAGTGTGTGAAACCATCTTCTGAACACATGGGCTGGGAGTGGGATGGATCCCCAAAGGAAGAATATAGGGCATCGTGTTGAAAAAAGAGGATGATGTTTTGAAGACAGAAAATAACAAGAGTTCATTACACGTTGTACATTCCTCCGGACGTCGGATACCTTGGGATGGAGGGAGGGGGGGCCAGCTAAGGACAGACAGTCATTAGTGTCGCAGCCTGAATCAGTGGTTAAGTGAGGGGAAAGCTGTCCCAAGGATAGTTGTTAATTCCAGCACTAAATATGCTATCTTTATTTTTGGATTATTAAACATAACTAAACGAAATGTAGCAAAACGTAAAATTCATGGAGCAACATCGGATAGTTCAGTTCCTGGAGCAGCAAGGCCCAGGACCACGCAGAGAGCAGACAGACCGCATGCCTGAGTCATTCCAGGTAGACAAGGACAGGGCCGAGGTGCACGGCGCACGTGGCGGAGATGCCATGGGGTGGTCAGGAGTTAGGGTCTCTGGTCCACCCGGTAATCCGGGTAACTTTCCCAACTCGCGGTGGCTTTTGTTAATGTGGTTCCGTAAGGAGTCTTACCTCCGTAGATTAAAGATGGGCCAGTGTTTCTTTCTCCTTCCTTCATACCCTCTCCCCAGTCCTTTTGAGGCCACTGCCCCTTTAGCAGTCAGCATCCTTGTGGGCAGAACATTCATACCCTTTGGTTCTTCCCATCCTTTTCAGGGTTGTATTTCTCTGCCGTGGCCCTAAAATTTAGAAAGGGGAGTTGGCCTTTCAGGGCACTCTGATCCTCCCACTGTGCTGCTGGGTCCCCTTGGCACTTGAATGAGGACATGTAGTCAGAAGGGTGCAAATGCAGGCTTGCGTCAACTCCCCGAAATACCTTCGAGGCATAGATCTACTTCCCTGTTGCACATTAGGGACGGGTGGGTGTCTGCAGGGGTGTAAAAAATCAGATAGTGAAAGTTAAATATAGAAATAAGCAAAGACCATTTATTTTTAGTGGAAGAAATATCAATTGTCGTGAGCCGAGGAATAGAGATAAATTGCCTGATACATATTTAAAACCCACACCACCCTGCCGACCAGATTCCTGTCCCGATCTGCCGTTCCGTCTCCGCTGGAGGCATGCAGTTAGTCGGTCTGTAGCTGAGGAATGCCCGGCTCTGGCTCTAAGTCCTAGAAGCTAGAAGCCTGACCAAGCGCCATCCTACGTTCATGGTGAATGACAACTAGGTGGCTGACCCGGAGATTTATGGGAACCGTATGGCTGTTATATTATTTTTCACTCTGTGGCACGTTACAGTGAGTGGGTGGGTTCCCTCATTGCCTTCAGTGATTCTTTCTACTTAACCTGTTTAGAGGTGTGGCAGATAGCAGCATGTCAACGGACAAATGTATTCCAGCGAAACTTTAATTTTTTTATTTAAAAACAATTTTTTAATGTTTATTTATTTTTGAGAGAGAGAGAGACAGAGTGTAAGTGAGGGAGGGGCAGAGAGAGAGGAAGACACAGAATCGGAAGCAGGCTTCAGGCTCTGAGCTGTCAGCACAGAGCCTGAAGCCTGCTTCGGATTCTGTGTCTCCCTCTCTCTCTCTGACTCTCCTCTGCTCACACTGTCTCTCAAAAATAAATTTAAAAATTTTTTTAAATAAGTAAAAATAAAAGTGTTTATTTAAACAAAAACAAAAAAAATGTTTTTAAGCTTTCTGGTTTTAGCTGCTCCCAGTCAGGCCAACTTGTCCAGTTGGTGGCTTCGTAACCATTTTGCCAAAAATGCCTTGAACCTTGGAGCAGGAATTGGAAAGTCTTACCCCCAAAACCTCCTTAGACGTATCGTATTCAGATGTGGGGAGAGACCTGGCTGTGGGCAGGTGACAGGTCACGCCGCCTGCCCTTCTGTGTCTGATCCCTGTCCTCTCTGCAGCCCCTCCCCCAGGTCTGGATGGAGGATACGCTGAAGTGAAATGACAGACCAGGAGAATAACAACAACATCTCAAGTAACCCCTTTGCTGCCCTTTTCGGCTCCCTGGCCGATGCCAAGCACTTTGCGGCCATCCAGAAAGAGCAGCTGAAGCAGCAGTCCGGTGAGTGGGGGGCCGGCCGCCGCCACGCCGGCCTAGAGCGGGCTCTTCCCCCGCGGGGGCTCCGGTCCCTGGTGGCAGTTGGGGTGGGGGTTTGGGGCCATCGGTTTTGGTTTGTTTAGCGCATAAATTGGGGGGAGGGCGTCTGGTTCGTTTTCGTTGTTTTGTTTTGGGGTCCTCTCCTCCCTGCCCTCCCTCTGCATGAAGAGACCAGTTAGCAGGTGGTTCCGTGGTACAGACGCCAGTCATGATCCCAACGCTGTCAAGTTGCTTATTTTAAAAATCACCTAGTGAAAGAGATTTAAAGACATCTTTTTAACAGAGGAAGCTGAGGTTATAGGCATAGGTGTGGAAAGCAGGTTACATGCACCTGTAGAAAGCAGATAGGTGAAAGGAAGAATATTCTAAAAGCCTTTTAGCTTTTGAGTAGACAAATAAATGAAAGTTGTTCTTAAGCTCAATGCTTCAGAGTCCATCCCAAGCAAAATACTGCTTCCGTTCTGTGTAGTGGCCACTTTCCTAGCGTGCGGCTATTAGAACAGACTTCTAAGAAGACATTTGTGTGGGAAAAAAATCCATAATACCTCACTAATAAGAAAAACGGTGTTCCTCGGTCAAAGCCAGCTTCCTCCTGTGAGAAGACATGTAGCCTAGAAGATTTGGGGTGATATTTCTCAAAATTAGTCTTCTGAGGATATTCACAATCCTTCAAGCCAGAAATTGCTCTCCTTCTCTCTCCAAAAAGAATAATAGTGTTGTTTGGAAAGGAGAAATGTTTGTTTTTTTCCTTTATTTTATTTCAAAAGTGTTCATATGCGTAGCTGACTTGTGGCCCCGCTCTCCGATCAGGACTGAATGAGGAGGAGGTAAGAGCAAGACGATGAGTGGAAGGAAGGGCGAGGGGTGCAGCCGGGGAGAAGGCCGTGGAACCCCGACTTTCTCGCATGATCCACAGAGGCGGCTCTGGGTCTCGGTCTCGGGAACCTCTTGCAGATGCTAAGATACAGGATGAAAAAGCTTGAATCAGACTGCAAGGGAAAAGGGGAGTGACGGGTGGGAAAATAAGAAAATGGGAAAATATGACTTATGAGTGTGGTCGAGGGAAATTCTGCTACAGAGGTTCTTAGCTTCTGTCGCTCTCGGGGTGCAGAGGGGGACTTAGCGTATAGAGGGGAGCGACAGTGCCTGTCCTGGCCAGCCGAGACGCCCCGGCTGCCTGGGGTCGGGAGCCGTGCAGGCACCCGCGGTGGGGACGGATCAGGTACGTGCCCTTCTGTGACTATTTTGGCTCCTCCTCATCTTCGTTTGTTTACACTGAGTTTGTCACCAGATCTGACCTGTTTCCCGCCGGCACCTCGTCATGTGCCAGGCCTCTGGCCTCCTCCGTTCAGCCTCGCGTTGGCTAAACTCACCACCCTGAAGCAACTCCTAAATTCTGAGGCTTTTGCCTGGACTTTCAGAATAATCACTGTGTCCGCAGAGAAAAGTAGATGGAGACTCATGTGGCTTTTATGTTAATTTATCTTTGTTTTTTCGTGTGGCTTTTAGTGAGCAGCACCACACTGCTTCCTCAGCAGGAGTTCCTTCCAAGGGCCCCTCATTCAGGCGCTTTGGAAAAATGTAAAGAGACCCAATCAATAAGAAAATTGTAACAAATCGGGGGGGGATTGAACAAGCAAATTATATACAATAATTAAATGATTTAATAAACCCAGTCTTGGGGCATGAGGGTGGCTCAGTTGGTTAAGTGTCCAACTCCTGGTTTCAGCTCCGGTCATGATCTCACAGTTTGTGAGTTGAGGCCTCAAGCTGAGAGCACAGAGCCTGCTTGGGACTCTCAGTCTTCTCTCTCTGCCCTTCCCCTGCTCTCTCTCACTCTCTCTAAAATGAATAAACTTTAGGGGCGCCTGGGTGGCTCAGTTAAGTGTCTGGCTTCGACTCAGGTCATGATCTCACGGTTCGTGGGTTCAAACCCCACGTCAGCTCTGTCCTGACAGCTCAGAGCCTGGAACCTGCTTCGGATTCTGTGTCTCCCTCTCTCTCTGCCCCTCCCCTGCTCGTGCGCTCTCTCTCTGTCTCTCAAAAATAAATAAAAATCATTTAAAAAAAATTTTAATGAATGAACTTAAAAAAATAATAATTAGGTTTTTACCTGTGAAATTTGTAAAGATTTTTTATTTTATTTTTTAATGTTTATTTTTCAGAGAGAGCAGGAGAGGGGTGATGGGGGTGGGGAGAGACAGAATCTGAGTCAGGCTGTGTGCTGACAGCAGCAAACCAATGTAGGGCTTGAACTCATGATCTGTGAGATCGTGACCTGAGCCAAAGTCGGACACTCAACCGACTAAGCCACCCAGACGCCCCTGAAATTTGTGATGGGCATGTAAATGAGAGCAATCTTTCTGACAATAATTTTGTAGTATATGGTAACTTTTAAATGTGCAAGCTCTTTAACTCAGCAATTCTGCTTCTACAAATTTACCTTACAGAAATACTCAGACAGGTGTACAAAAAGTACTATTCGGTGCAGTAGTGTTTGAAATCATGAAAAATTGGAAACAGCCCAAATGTTCATCAGTTGAGAAGTAGCTACACAGATCAGAGTGTGAGCGCACAGTGCGGTACAGGGAGCTATTGCAGAGAACGAGGTAGGCCTATGAATGACCGTGACAGACAGGGGTTGGTGCTGATTAAGTTCAAAAAGCGAGCTGAAAAGCGGTATATAGAGTATGATTCCCCCCTTTTTTAACTGAAATCCTGGCAGTAAACATTAGCATCAGAATAGGGGAAATATCTTGAATGCTTTGCTATTAATGGATTATTACAACACATGTTCTTAAAACCAGGAAAACGCATGTATTTAAAACAATCAGAGCGTGTTGATCCATTAGGGAATTTGTTCACTAGGACTCTGTAGGGGACACAGTGTTGCTGTTTTTGCTAATAGGGAGCGCAGTCAATTATGAATAGAAAGAATAAAACTTTTGATGTGTAAAATGTGGTAGGGTTCCAGCCAGGAGTTTCAGAATCCGATACTTAAGATGTTGTCTGATGTAACTCAGTAAAAACACAGATAATCCAACTAAAAAATGGGCAAAAGGTCTGTGCAGACCTACAGACATACAGATGACCAGCAGGTACATGAAAAGATGCCCAGCCTCACTCACCGTCAAAGAAATGCACATCAAAACCACAGTGAGCTCTCACTTCACACCTGTTACAATGGCTCTGATCAAAAAAAGACAAGAAATAACAAGTGTGGGTGAGGATGTGGAGCAAGGCGGACCCCCGGGCACTGTTGGTGGGAATGTAAATTGGTGCAGCCACCATGGAAAACAGTATAGAGATTCCCCAAAAAATTGTAAATAGAACTACCATATGATCCAGCAACTCCCCTTCTGGAGATTTCCCCCAAAAATGAAAACACTCAGTTAGAAAGATAACATGCACCCCCATGTTCACTGCGGCATTGCTTACAATGGCCGAGACATGGAGACAACCTGTGTCCACTGATGACCGTGTGGATGAAGAAAATATGATACACCCACTGCCCCCCCCCCACATCTGTGCCATTTGCAACGACATGGACAGACCTGGAGGGCACTGTGTGAGGGGAAAGAAGTCAGACAGTAAAAGACAAATACAAACAAACAGATGTTCTCAGATCTAAAACAAGGAAAGAGCTAACATACACAGATTGGTGGTTGCCCAGGGTGGGGACAGGGCATCAAAAGGTGCAAACCTCAGTTAGAGAATAAACGTGGCGAATGGCATGGTGACTGTGGTTCGTGATACTGTGCTGCGTATTCGTCAGTTACTAAGAGAGAAGGTCTTAGAGGCTCTCGTTACGAGAGGCAGTCACGTTTTCACTGTGCGGTGCCGTGTTGACTGGAGTGACTGTGGTCCTCTGGCGGTGCGTGCACACACTGTTCCGCTGTACGCCTGGGACGAACATGATGCTATACGTCATTTCTGTCTCGAGTGTTTACAAAACGGTGGTGCCTAGATGTTCACTAATTAGATGATTAACTTGTTTCACCTCCAAAATTATCTTCCTCTTGGTTACTTTTATCACGTTTGATAGTGTACTTGGTTCCGTCTTCCAGGGAGGAGTTTCACTGTTAACGGCTCACGTTTTCTGGCAGACGAACCCCCGGCCACCCCAGATGACTCGGATAACAGTGTGTCGGAGAGCCTGGACGAGTTTGATTACTCCGTGGCTGAGATCAGTCGCTCCTTCCGTTCCCAGCAGGAGATATGTGAGCAACTCAACATCAATCACATGATCCAGAGGATCTTCCTCATTACTCTGGACAACAGTGAGTCACAGGAGCACCTGGGGGGCTCGGGAGCTTAACTGTCCAACTCTTGATTTCAGCTCAGGTCACCATGTCACGATTATGAGATTGAGACCCATGTCGCCCCCCTTCCCCCCCACACACACACACTGGGCATGGAACCTGCTAAAGATTCTCCCCCCTCTCCCTCTGCCCCTCCCCGTGCACACGTGGTCTCTCAGAAGACAGATAGACAGTGGATTACAGACTTGCAGCCAGTCTTTTTGTAACTCTGCCCTTCCTGCTTGGGAACTTGCTCTTAGAAGCCTGTTGTGTTTAGTGTTTGAACAAATCCACCGTGCGTGCTCCCTGGGACACGAGGTTGATATTTCAGCGAAGCGTCTGATGTGACCTAAAACTAGTATTTAGACACGGGTGCGGCTTTCCTTATCGTTTTGGTACTGACTGGGCCGTGTGGGGTCTTGGCTTTACTACCTCAGAGGGACACGGGAGCGGCAGCCAGGTCCTTTTTCTTTTCAGAGGTGCCCTAAACATTTAGACGGAAACCTCAAGAGGCGCCGTGTTCCCCTCCTTGTCCTCTCTGCAGTTAAACCCAACAGTCGGTGCCGACGTCTGGGGTGTCTCTTTAAATGTCGTGACGTTCGCCTCATGACCAGGCCCACGCTCTTGGGTTCCTGAAAAAGATTTAAATTGTTAGCTGCTGTTTTGTCTACCGAGATTACTCTGCTACTACCGAAGCCCTCCTTAGAGTTCGGGAGACACGCTGTCAAAATCAGTGGTCTGGGTAAGACAGGGGTGCCGTCCTTGACCTACCAGACTACCACCGTTTCCCAGGTGACCCCAGCCTGAGAAGCGGGAACGGCATCCCCAGCCGCTGCGTGTACCTGGAAGAGATGGCGGTGGGCCTGGAGGACCAGGACTGGCTCGATATGAACAACGTCGGGCAGGTACCGTTCTCGCGCCGTTTTCCCGGCGCCTCCGCAGGACTTGGCCGTTCAGCTAAACTCCACTCGCTTTTCTGCAACCACAGCTCTGCTTTCCTCCATCTCTTAGCGTTGTTTGTGCTGTTCCTCTTTCGGAATCTTCTCGTTTGCCATGGCCACATATCCAGATAGCCCTCTTTAAGGCCCAGGTAAAATGCCCTCTTATTTATGAAGCTTCGCGAAGTAGGAGCTGTTACTCTCTCCTTGGAATCCCTGGAGTCAATCTGTCGATACCTCTCTGATGGGGACTGTCACCTGTCCCATGTAGTGACCCTTTTGTGTACCTGTCTTATCTCCCCTGTCAGACCTTTAAGTTCTTGAGGGCAAGGCCCGTGCCTTTGCCTTTCTTCTTTATATCGTTTGCGAAATCAAACAGTGTGTTTTGCCTCATCATTGCCCAATTAACGTTAAAAGAATAGAAGTTTGGTAGGGAAGACGCTCCACAGCCGGTAGTTGAACTCTCTGCGTGTGAACCGTCTTCCTGTAAGGGGAGCGAGGCCTGCAGTCACGCAGATAGAGCTCGTGTGTCAGCTCAGTCACCGATTCTCCACACTGACGAACTTTGCTTTCGTGCTTCCTCTGTGCCAGGCTTGCACGAGACACCCACTTGGACTCTGTTTAGGATGACTGTACGGTGGCTCCTGGAACAACGGGAGAGTCCGGGCCATCGAGAACGAGCGTGTAACTCATGACTCTCCAGGAACTCAGCCAGTGGCCTCCTGCTGACCGGAGGCCTCGCCGATAACAAACAGTGCGGTCAGCCAGGGAAGAGCAGTGCTAAAAAGAAAGTCATCACCGAGAGAAAATACATTTATGGGACCATTCTGTATTTATTTTTTAAAAATCCTCCTCAAACCTGTATTGCTCAAAGGCCAACCACACGTACAGTTACATGTGTGTGTGTAACGTCTCCTGAGGTCGGAAGTGGGGGCCTTTAACGCCCCTTCACTCCACACCCTGTGATTCCCTCGATAGCCTGTGTCGAAATTACCTTTTACATCTTGAGGTGTTAAAACTTCGCAGTTGGTTAGTGTTCTGTTTGTTTGTTTTTCTCTTAAAGGCTGTCTTCGCTCGCCTGTTACTGCAGGATCCAGGCAACCACTTGATTAACATGACATCTTCTACGACCCTGAACCTCTCTGCGGACCGAGACGCAGGGGAGAGGCACATTTTTTGTTACCTTTATTCCTGTTTCCAAAGAGCTAAGGAAGAGGTAAAGGAATGCTTGCCGTTGAGAACTGTGTGGTCGCCCGGGTCTGACTTCAGTGTGGAAGCCGGTTTACAAGCCTCAGGGTGGGTCTGGGAGGAGCTGTTAGAACACCACCTGATGTCTATAACCTTAGTCTCCCTTCTGCTCCTTCCCCCAATTAACCAGCGTCCCCTGTTCTCTCTGCAAACCTCTTAAAAAATCATACTGTTGGGGCGCCTGGGTGGCCCGTTGGTTAAGCATCTGACTTCTCCTCAGGGCACGATCTCGCAGTCCGTGAGTTCAAGCCCACGTCGGGCTCTGTGCTGACAGCTCAGAACCTGGAGCTGCTCAGAGTCTTGTGTTGTCTTCTCTCTCTCTCTCTGCCTCTCCCCTGCTCATACTCTTTCTCTCTCTCAAAAATGAAACATTAAAAAAACAATCATACCCTCAGGGCACCGGGTGGCTCATTCGGTTGAGTGACTGACTCTTGATTTCGGCTCAGGTCATGATCTCACGGTAATGGGATCCAGTCTCACATTGGGCTCTGCACGGGGTGTGGATCCTGATTGTGATTCTCTCTCTCCCTTTCTTTCTGCCCTTACCCCCCTTGCGCTTTCTCTCTCTCTCTCTCTCCCCCAAAATAAATGAATAAACCTAAAGTTTTAAAAAGCATACCTTTAGAAAAAGGTCTGGGGGAAAAGAAAAAGGTCTAGTAAGTTCATTTCCAGCAAAGGGTGAACAATAGTCTAAGCTTGGTCACTTCTAGGACTAGAATTCCAGCAGGGAGGTCATGTGACTCCTTACACCAAAGGACGAGCTCTCGGGAATTTTCAGGCAGCCACAGACAGCAGCACTGTTCAGGGATACGTTGTCTTTTTCCTTCCGTTTGTGGTGTGACCCTCGTTCAGGTCGTAGAGCTAGACTGCCACCTCTCTTCTCCATCCTGTTCCAGATTACCAAAGTTCCAGAGAACCTGCTCCCCTTCGCGGTCCAGTGCAGGAGCCTCACTGTGTCCAACGCGCGGACGGTTCTCCTCACCCCCGAGATCTATGTTGACCAAAACATCCATGAGCAGCTGGTGGATTTGATGTTGGAAGCCATCCAAGGAGCCCGTGAGTACATAAGCAAGATTTGTGCGTTTCTACATTTTGATTTCCCAATTTAAAATTCCTCCAATTGGGGCGCGCCTGGGTGGCTCAGTCGTTAAGTGGCCGACTTCGGCTCAAGTCATGATCTCACGGTTCATGGGTTCAAACCCTGCATCAGGCTCTGCTGACGGCTCAGAGCCTGGAGCCTGCTTCGGATTCTGTGTCTCCCCCTCTCTCTGACCCTCCCCTGCTCACACTGTCTCTCTGTGTCTCTCAAAAATAAATAAAAAACACAAAAAAATAAATAAATAAAATAAAATAAAATTCCTCTAATTGCTTTAGAAAGCCTCAGAGCCACTACGGTGCCAGAAGCCTAAATTAAGGAAGAGAGCTGATGTCATGGCCTCCGGGGTTCAGAACCAGTAGGTCGGTCGGAAGTGGGAGAAAGCAGAGAGCCAGTGGGTAAAAGCCTGTAAACACTGCTGTGCTTCTCGCATTTGTCGCCTGTTAGATTTTGAAGATGTAACTGAGTTTCTGGAAGAGGTCATTGCAGCCTTGATACTGGATGAAGAAGTTCGAACGTTTCCGGAAGTCATGATCCCGGTGTTTGATGTTTTATTGGGCCGAATAAAAGATCTGGAACTCTGCCAGATCCTGTTTTATGCGTATCTGGATATTCTTCTCTTCTTCACCAGACAGAAGGAGCTGGCAAAGGTAAGTCTGGAAAGGGGTATGTGTTCGTTTGAGCTGGGCATCTGCTACGTTATGAATGCCTGTCCTGGGGGCACTCGGATATTCCCTAGCGAATAAGAGATACACCGGCTGTTCTACGGACTTAGCTCCCTGAGACCCTCTCACCCCCCCTCCTGTAGCTCCGCACACCGATGACCAAGGACTTGTTTTCTTCTGTAGGTTTTTGTAGAATACATTCAGCCCAAGGACCCTAGCAATGGGCAGATGTACCAGAAGACCTTGCTGGGAGTAATCCTGAGTGTCTCCTGCTTGTTAAAGACCCCGGGCGTCGTAGAAAACCATGGCTACTTCCTGAATCCATCTCGCTCCAGTCCCCAGGAGATCAAAGTGCAAGAGGCCAACATCCATCAGGTGGACTGCTGGCCGCGGTACCCCAGCCCCTGGTCTTAGATTAAGTCGCGTTTCCTCGGGAAGCAGATGCAGATAACGCGCCTGAGCCTCTCTGGGAAGCAGGGGACCTGCCTGGCTTTCCTCCGTAATCACGTAAACAAGTTGTCCCCTTTCTAGCCCAGGCCGAGCAAGAGGGTAAGCCTGGATGCGGCCTGAGAGCAGGCCTCTGTGACGCTTCCTCTCATTGTCGCCCTCAGTGCTGCCACTAAGCTTTTTTATTTTAATGTTTACTTTTGAGAGAGACAGAGGGGGGAAGGGGACAGAGAGGGAGACACAGAATGTGAAGCAGGCTCCAGGCTCCGAGCTGTCAGCACAGAGCCTGATGCAGGGCTCGAACCCACAGACCTCAAGATCATGACCTGAGCTGAAGTCGGACACTCAGTCGACTGAGCCCCCCAGGTGCCCCTCACCAAGCTGTCTCTTATAGCCTTAGTTCCTAAAATCTTGGGACTGAACTTCAGCTTATAAGTTATTTTCCCCTTTCCTTCCTTCCACCTATGTTCTACTGGGGCTGCTTAGTGTGATTTATGGCAGGAGTCCGGCAAACACAGGCAGTAAATGGTTGAGTCGGGGTGGATTCAGTCCCCATTATCGCAGCCCTCAGGCAGGGACTGACGGACTACTGCCGTGGCCAGACCTGGCTGCCCCCTGTTTGAGGAAACAGTTCTGTTCAGCGTCGCCTTGCCCACCCGCACGTGTCTTGGTTTGCGGCTGGGTGCCCTGCCACAGGGGTAGGGGCGGGGGGTTGCCAGGCTCGCCATATGGCTCGCGAAGCCGTACTTGTCACCTGGCCCTTTGCGGACAAAGGTCGCTGAGCCCTGCTCCAAAGCTGCATAAACGCTACGTGCGGCTTGGCGGCCCATCGGGGATCTCTCATCCGTGATCAGAACTAGGGCATAAAGCACAGGGAGAGTGAGGGGAGAGATCAGGGCTCGGGTATTTTTGGAAATTGGCCAGCGGCTAAGGTCTGGGAGTAACAAACACGAGGATTGTGAGGTGGAATGTTCTGTGGTTGTGTTTTCTGGCTAAACAGTTCATGGCTCAGTTCCACGAGAAGATCTACCAGATGCTGAAGAACTTGCTCCAGCTCTCTCCCGACACCAGACACAGCGTCCTGTCCTGGCTCGGAGGCTGCCTCCATGCGAATGCGGGCCGCGCCAAGATCTGGGCCAATCAGATGCCAGAAATCTTCTTCCAAATGTACGCCTCGGACGCCTTCTTTCTGAACCTGGGGGCCGCCCTCCTGAAGCTGTGCCAGCCGTTCTGCAAGCCCAGGTCGTCTCGGCTCCTCACCTTTAACCCCACCTACTGTGCCCTGAAGGAGCTGAATGATGAAGAACGAAAAATTAAAAATGTGCACATGAGAGGTAGGGGGCCCTGGGCTTCTCAACTGTGTGCGCGTGCGTGTGTGCGAGCGCACGCGCGCGCGGAATCGAAGGCATTCACTTTCGTCCTTTTTCACGAAAGTGCTTCTTTCTCCAGATGAGGCAGGAGAGAGCTAATATAATTTAGACAGGTGTTAGACGTTGGGCCTTCGTGAGACCTCTCGGAATTGAGCAGCCTTGGGGATTGGTTGATTCATTCTTTCTCAGCATAAATAAAGCGCAATCCCTGTTTCGTTTTTTAATCCAAAGCCTCCAGGAGAAGGCGGGTAATAGTAACAGACACTCTGTGATAAGGGGCGGGGGGCACAGCGGAAGGGGTGGTGTAGGAAATCCTGCAGAAGCTGGAAGTCTTCGTGGCTGAGTCTGGAGAGACGAGTTGGGGGTGAAGTGTGAAGGGGCGAAGCTAGGAAGGGCCCGGTTGGGGGTAGTGGGAAGCTCGTGGACTGGAGCCGGGGAGGGCGTGCGGGGCAGGGGCACGGGGACTGGCAGGAAACGAGACGAGGGCAGAAGAGTATCGGAGCCGGTTTGGTGAAAACAACACAGAAGTGAACATGCGACACTCAAAACGAATCCCTTCTTTTTAAAAAAATGAATCACTCCCAATTTTTGTGTGTTTCCTCTCAGTTTTGTGGCTCTTCCGATTCCAAAAGCAATACGGGCTCAAAAGCAGATCATCTCAAGTACAGAAAAGCACAAATAGAATGATGCTCCACTGTCTGCCACTTGGGGAAAATCCAGTGTTTTCCACATTTGGGTTTTTTTAATTACTTAATAAGAAATAAATAAATCTCACTGGAGCAGGATGAGGTTGAGCTGGCGGAGGGGGCACTGGAGGCCCCGGGTGGACGTCTGGGCGAGCCTCTCACTGGTCCTTTTTCCTTCTTTGAGGTTTGGACAAAGAAACTTGTTTGATCCCAGCTGTGCAGGAGCCGGAGTTTCCCCAGAGCTACAACCTGGTGACGGAGAACCTCGTCCTGACCGAGTACACCCTGTACCTGGGGTTTCACAGGTGACTGTTCCGACGTCGGTGGTGTTGGTGATGGGAGGGAGGGGGGGAGGGCCCCGGGGTTCTGCCGCTGCCGTCAGGGCCCGACAGGAACGGGGTTTGTGCGCGTCGGGCGCGTGCACGTGACCTGGCTTTACCCAGGTGTCCTGCGCTTACTCCCCATTCTTGACCTGCTACCCGTCTGGAAAGTTAAAGACACACTAATATTTTTCTCTAAACTTGAAATTTTTTAAATCACTCTCTTCCTGTTGTGATCTTTGATTGTGGAATTGTTTTCTTTTAACGCTTTCTGCTCTTGAATTTTTATTACTTATTACTCTTGATGAAAAAAGACAAAAATCTACTCTCTGGTACAGGGACAAAATTGACAAAAATAAAGAAGATCAGTAGGACCAAAAGGATTGTAGAGGCGGGAAAATTTAGGGACTAATGAGTGTGACTCCCAGAGCTGGTGCTGGTTCTGGAAGGCCACGGTCGTTCTCTGGTCTTCACCCCTCTGGCTGACGGTCGTGACGGCCAGTGTAAACGAGGGGAGAAGGTTGCTGCCGTCCGTAGGAAGGGGCACTGAGGACAGCAGTTGGTGAAGTCTTCTCAGGACACTCACATGGGCACGGGGCATGTCTTAGAGCTCAGCAGACTTCTGGGAAAATGAGACGATCTCACGAGGGACGAGGTGACAGTGCCGCTCGCGGTGAGCCTGCTCACCCCCTCGATTCAGGGTCGGAAGGACCGTCCTCTGGTTTCCCCGAATTGGCTGGCTAGCCCTAGACGCCATCTCCAGGGCCAAAGAGGATGGCTTTGGACGGTACCCATGGAGACCACTGTCTGTGACATTGAACTACGGGGCTTCCTTTCATTAGAGAACATCTGGCTGACCCTCTGTGGAGAATCATTTAGTTTTACGTTGAACCTCAGAGGACTGGAAGCCGGTCTTGGCTGCATCCAGGCGGCTACCGGTTCATATGTGGCCGTCACTACCCCAGAGTCCTCTTTCACCGGCTGTGGCTCTCGGCTCACCGTAGAAACCCCGCCCCTATGACCACATCCACATAGGGTAACGGCAACGGTGCAGTTCCGGGCTGTCCTGCTGGGCTCTTCGGGCTCGGTCTGCGGGTCGTCTTACGTGGTAACGGCCCAGCCTACACCCTGCGCCACCACGCTGGTGTTCTTTGGATGGCGCCTTTCAGCCGAGGGCTGTTTGCAGCTGGTGTCATTTTTGTCGAATACCTGGTCACATTTTCCCGATGCTGCGACCCCTGCGATTTTTTTGAGTGCCTTTTGTGTCCTCACGATGGCAGCTCGTGACATCCTAAAGAGAACCCTTAGAATAAGTAGATGAGGACTTGTTTTTCCAGTGGTCTGTGCTCAGCTGTCCCGTACAAGGCCCCTCACCCGGTCTCTTCTGCTTTCTTGGGGGCAGGTTGCATGATCAGATGGTCAGAATCAACCAGAATCTGCATCGGCTGCAGGTGGCCTGGCGGGAGGCGCAGCAGAGCTCTAGCCCGGCTGCCGACAGCCTCCGCGAGCAGTTCGAGCGGCTGATGACCGTCTACCTTTCCACCAAGACCGCCATGACCGAGCCCCAGATGCTACAAAACTGCCTAAATTTGCAGGTGTCCATGGCCGTCCTCCTCGTCCAGCTGGCCATGGGCAACGAGGGCTCGCAGCCCCTTGAGCTCACGTTCCCTTTGCCGGATTCCTGCGGCTCGTTGGCGTACGTGCCGGGTAAGCCCCTCCCTGGGAGCCGCCCGCGTGCGGCTGTCCGAGCTGAGCGGGGTCGCTTCGGAAGTGTCATCCTCAAAATACCCTTCCTCCGGTGTCACGCCACTGTTTTTGGAGAAACGAACATATAGATAATATCTCTTGGCCATAGTATGGGAAAACTAAGAGCTTTTTCCTTGGCCCGTGGAGTACACGCTCCTCTGTGTCTTATAAAATAATCGCCAAAGAATGCAGTGCGGCCAGGGTTTGCAGAGGTGTTAGTCTTAGCATTTGTTGTTTGTGTTGTCCAGCATATAAATGTATCCGTGTGACTCGCCCTGGGGGGGGAACGTCATCGCCTCTTGGCTAACCCACAAGGGAGATCATGTATGTATGTTTGTTGGTGAGGAGTTGGCCGAAATTGTCCATCAGGATCAGATTATGTTGTTGGTCGCTGTATTGGTTACCTACTGCTGAGTAACAAATCACCCCAAAACGTAGCACCTTTAAAGCAAACACGATCTCACACAGTTTTCGGGGGGTCAGGAATCCAGGAGTGGCATGGCCGCACGGGTCTGCCTCGGGGTCTCCCAGGAGGTTGCTGCCACGGGAACCCGAGGGCTCGACCAGGCCTGGAGGAGCTGCTGACAGGCCTGGCCGCATGGCGGTTGGCAGCCGGCCTCCTCTCCCGGTCACGCAGATCTCTCCTGAATTCCGCTCCCGATGTGGCCGCTGACTTTCTCCAGAGCAACTGACCGAAAGGGAAGCTCTGGGCGTTTATACCCTGATCGTAGAGATGATGCACCGCGGCTTCTGTCTGCTCTCCCCTAGAAGAGTGCGGGAGGGGACACACAGGGCCCGGGGACCAGGAAGCAGACACGATTGGAGGACCATCCTGGGGACCGATGACCATGGTCATCTGTCATCCTTATGCACGATTCTTGGGGCGCCTGGGGGGCTCAGTCAGTTCAGCCTCCAACTTCGGCTCAGGTCATGATCCCATCATTCATGGGTTCGAGCCTCTAGTCGGGCTCTGTGCTGGCAGCTCAGAGCCAGGGAGCTGCTTCGGATTCTGTCTCCTCCTTTCTCTGCCCCTCTCCCACTCAGGTGTTGTCTTTCCCTCGCTCTCAAAAATAAATTTTAAAATATATATTTTAAAGATTCTTTATCCATCTCAAAGGTTATTCAGTGGGGCGTCCGGGTGGCTCAGTCGGTTAAACATCTGACTCAGTTCAGATCATGATCTCACAGCTCTGCTCGTGAGTTTGAGCCCCGCCTCGGGTTCTGTGCTGTCAACATAGAGCCCACTCGGATCCTCTGTCCCCCTCTCTGTCCTTCCCCAGCTTGTTCTCTCTCTCTCTCTCTCTCTCAAAAATAAGCTTGAATGAATATATAAATACAAGGTTATTTAATGCACGGATAACCTGGAGTAAGGAAAAGAATGTAAATCAGTGTATTAAGTTTCACTGGTGTGTTAACAGTATTTTATGGCTCTGCTCTTCTCATATTTACTTGGATAGAAATCAAAATTGACTTACATTTAAAGGAGATTCTTCATTTATGAACTGGTCCCCGTTCCTACAGTATCTACAAAACAGTTCGGATTTCTTCACCTTTACTGGGTAGAGCGCAAGGGAGGAATTTATTGCTCAATACGGAAAGTCAGGTGTCTCACTAATTGCAGGGAATATTCTCTTTCAGAATTTTTTGCAGATAACTTGGGCGACTTCCTCATTTTTCTCCGCCGCTTTGCCGATGACATCTTGGAGACATCGGCAGACTCCCTGGAACACGTCCTCCGCTTTATCACCATTTTCACGGGCAGCGTAGAAAGGTGAGGCGCCGAGAGCGTGGCTCAGGCCCGGTGTAGAGGCGCAGCACCGAGCCCCGCGCAGGCCTGGCGCGTCGGGGGCTTGCCTTCAGAAGTCGCGTCAGCCTGAAGTCACGGGGCCGTCCTGCGGGCAGCCGGCAGGCCCCACTCTCGAGAGGCATGGAAAGCAAAGGACTTTGCCCAGAGAATTTGAACCTGCGTGTCAGGACACCTGGCGGGAGCCCACTGCCAGTCCCTGCTTAAAATAGTCCCCTTAGGGGCGCCTGGGCGGCTCAGTCGGTTAAGCGTCCGGCTTCGGCTCAGGTCGTGATCTCAGGGTTCGTGGGTTCGAGCCCCGCATCGGGCTCTGTGCTGGCAGCTCAGAGCCTGGAGCCTGCTTCCGATTCTGTGTCTCCCCCTCTCTCTGCCCCTCCCCTGCTCTCACTGTTTCTCTCTATCTCTCAAAAAATAAATAAAAGACATTAAAATAATTCCCTAGTGCCAGAAGCCTCGCCGGTAGCAGGTGGCTTCTAATGAGCTAATAATTGTGCGATAACAAAGTTTACCCTTGAAATTCTGAGTTGCAGGAGCAGCAAACGCCTGTAGATGCTTTCTGATCTCGTCTCACTCATAGCTGCCGGGCGCTTCTCTCAAAGAAAGACGCTCACCGACCTGTAGAGACGCTTCTCTGGGGGGTTGGCGTCTAGGCCAGAGGAAGCTGTGTGCGTCAGGGGAGATTGGCTGCACAAGGAAAATGGTGCTCAGTCCCCTGCGCCGCATCAGGGAGAAGTAGGTAGAAGCCAGTCAGTCCTTCGCTGAGCGCAGCAGAGCTGATGAAAACTCCTCCGTCAACAGGCGTGGCTCAGGCACACGGTGGGGGGCGCGTCGTAGTGTTGAACCGCTGCACGCCGGCCTTGCCCTCCAGAAGCTCGGCTAGGCAGGCTCATCCCTAATGGGGCCGGCAGAGAGCGGTAGGCAGTGAATCCTGGACCCTCACAGTGAAGTGAGCAGAGTAGGTGAGCACTAAACAGAAACAGGGACCCGCCTCCCACCTGCTGAGCGGTCTCAAACGTTGAATGACGTGCCCGCCTCGTCCCCCCAGACACTGACAGGACTTGAGACGTCAGAACCCTGGTTTCGCCTGTAATGGTGAAAGAGGGTGTGTGCCTCCTCCTGTGAGAAAACAGTCATGATTTGGGAGCTCAGTTTTCCACCTTCTCTCCTTGCTCTCTGCCCTCGCGCAGGATGAAGAACCCCCACCTTAGGGCCAAGCTGGCGGAGGTGCTGGAAGCGGTGATGCCCCACCTGGATCAGACCCCGGGCCCCTTGGCGCCCAGTGTGTTCCACCGGAAGCGGGTCTTCTGCGGCTTTCCCCACGCAGCCCACCTCGCAGAGGCTCTGATCAAGGTCTTTGTGGACATCGAGTTCACAGGTAACGCAGCCTGGAGCTGGGAAGCAGGCCCCCGTGGAGCTTCCTGGCCTGACCCGCATGCCGTGTCAGGAAAGCACCCTCAGCCGTCACCGGCTGTGTGTCTGCTCCGTGCCGGGCTTTCCCCCGTCGTCTCCGGAGCCTGTCACCACGTGGCAGTGTGACTGCAGCGTCTTCGTTGTCCCTCTAAGGAGGAGAGAGCCCGAGGGGGCGAATTATTTGTCTGTGTCATAGAACCACGTGGCAGAATCCGGGTGATTCTGTCTCACGTCAGCAGGAACAAAGCACATGCTCTTCCCAGTTTTATTCTATTACTGACGTAGTCCCGCTCCGAGCAGGCTGTTCAGTTACAACCTGGGCCTTTATTGTCACGTGCCTCGCACGTGCAGAGGAGCGGAGCGGTTCTTCCTTCCCCTCTCTCGTTGTGGAGTGAGCCGCACCAACCGCAGGGGGCTCGGGCTCGCAGCCCTGAGGTCAGGGGTGAGGCACCCCGTCCGAGTCCGGGAGCAGTGAGTGTGCAGCAGGTGCCTAGGACCCTAGATGTCCTCCACCCAGGCAGGAGTGTGACTCACGTTTGAAGAGACAGTTGGCATCGTACCGACCGTCTCTCCTGATTGGGTTTGGGTTTTGTCGCTTGCTCACCTCTGAGCCTTGGTTTCCTCATCTATAAAATGGGCTGAAGTGATGGCTGAGGGCAGGTCCACCTTCACGAAGCATCACTGCCCCACAAGGCACTGCAGGTAACTCGTCGTATGACCGCCTCACCCCTCCCCTTGCGCTGGTAGAGGATGTGTTACAATTCCTGTTTTATTTCCGACTGTGGAAATTGAAACTGTTAAGAGGGGCGCCTGGGCGGCTCAGTCGGTTAAGCGGCTGACTTCAGTTCAGGTCACGATCTCACGGTTCCTGGGTTCGAGCCCCACATCGGGCTCTGTGCTGACAGCTCAGAGCCTGGAGCTGCTTCAGATTCTGTGTCTCCCTCTCTGTCTGACCCTCTTCCACTCACATTCTGTGTCTCTCTCAGAAATAAGTAAACGTTAAAAAAAAAAAAAAGAAAGAAAGAAACTGTTAAGGAACTTGTATCAAGTGGAGCCTAGCTCTTCTGACTAGAAAGCCCATGTTCTGTTATTACACGACTCACGCACGGAGACCAGCGTGTCCGCTGATCCGTCAAGTCAGTGCAGGCGTCAGGTTTTCAGCTGACCCCTGACCTGATTTTCCGCGCCGTCCGGCACCAGTTGGTTTCACAGGTGGGAGGTTGGCCCCGAAGACGCACGGCTTACTCAGTTTCCCGCTCTGCGTCGGCCGTCACTGCCGTGGCCGCTCGGAGGCCTCCCTCAGGGTCTGTTCCGGTGCGGGAGCGTGTGTTCCCGAGGCTTCTGTTGCACAGCTCGGTCCGCGTCCTTTTCCGCGCAAGCTTACCCTTCGCATCTGCTCCCTCGTGTTCCGTCAGGGAGGAGGTCCGGGAGCACTCGGTGTAACTCTGGGCCTTTACAAACCCCCGGGGCCGATTTTGCCAGTACTTTTGACACATTCGGAATAAGATAAAATAGCTCCACGTGCTCATAAGGTCTTGCTCTCTTCCTAATAGCACTGCCTCTGCTGGGTTTTGCTCTTGCCCTCTTCCAGGAGACCCCCATCAGTTTGAACAGAAGTTTAACTACCGACGTCCCATGTACCCCATCCTGCGGTATATGTGGGGGACAGACCCCTACCGAGAGAGCATCAAGGTGAGCGCTTTCGGCGAAGCCAAAGCTGACTGATCAGAGTTTGACTTCAGATGAGCCCTCGCGAGTTTGGGTTGGGTACTGAAATGCTTTTGTCTGGGGCTGGGACTTACAGGCTCTGGCCGACTACGCCTCGAAGAATTTAGAAGCCATGAACCCTCCCCTTTTCCTCCGCTTTCTCAACCTGCTCATGAACGATGCCATCTTCCTTCTGGACGAAGCCATACAGGTCAGGATAAGTAAATGAGCAATTTTTTAAACATTTTAAACTGCCGCTGTATCATCAAATAACGATCAGTATGTACTTTATACCATCAATCATAATAGAGGGGCGCCCGGGGGGCTCAGTCGGTGACGTGTCCGACTTCGGCTCAGGTCATAATCCCACGGTTCGTGGGTTCGAGCTGACAGCTCAGAGCCTGGAGCTGCTTTGGATTCTGTGTCTCCCTCTCTTCTCTCCTGCTTGTGTCCGCTCTGTCTACCAAAAATAAATAAACATTAAAAAACAGTTTACAAATTACAACAGAGCAACCCTCCTGCCCCAGGACCGGTTTGGACACCAAAGACTGGTGAGTCGTCGTGTCCCACCCGCCTTGCCGTCACGCAGCATGATAGGTATTGTGCCGTCAGAGACCAAGATCAGGGGTCACTGAAGCCTCGTAAGCTAGGGCGATGTCGTGGCAGGATGGGAAGGAAAGGGGTTCGGGTCCCGGGTGGCTCCGGTAAGCATCCAGCTCTTGATTTTGGCTTAGGTCATGATCTCATGGTTTTGGGGATCGAGCCCCGAGTCGGGCTCTGCGCTGACAATGAGGAGCCTGCTTAAGATTCTCCCTCTCCGTCTGCCCTCCCCCACCCACGCATGCATGTGCACTCTTTCTGAAATAAGTAAATAAACTTTAAAAAGAAGAAGAAGAAGGTAGAAGGACGTGTGAAGAAGCCACACTAAGGTGCACGCAGGACCCGCGGGCCCAGCCCGAGAGAGAGAACAGGAGGACTTGCGTTTGGTCAGTGAGTTTCAGCCATCTTCCGTCCCATCCCATCAGTGACTCACACAGCAGGGATTCTTTGGTTTTCTTTAATGTTTTTATTGATTTTTGAGAGACAGAGAGAGACAGCACGAGCATGGGAGGGTCAGAGAGAGAGGGAGACAGAATCTGAGGCAGGCTCCAGGCTCTGAGCTAATTGTCAGCACAGAGCCCGACGCGGGGCTCGAACCCACGAACTGTGAGATCATGACCTGAGCCAAAGTCGGATGCCTAACTGACTGAGCCCCCAGGCACCCCCACAGCAGGGATTCTTAGCCCTTTCCTAAAAGATCCTGATTTTTGCACCACTATCAGGGCTAAGGGGAGTCTCTGGTTTAGGTAAAACACTCCCAAGCCACCAATACTCCATCTGTCTTCGGCCTCCCGAATCTTTAGGTTTGAAATGCGAGTTTCCCAAAGCCTCCAGCGGGGCGCGACGTCCTTACCCGCCCTTGCTCCCTTCTCTGTGACAGGTGTCAGACAAGGCCGTGGCCCAGCAGGAGAGGTGGCGGGGAGGAGGGTGGAGGTAGCCTGTGGGCAGGCGCAAGGGCCTCATGGTGACCAGCAGCGAGCGCCCCAGTCACTTGCCTTTCATTTGTGAGAAGAGAAAAGCTCCTGCTGTTTTCCTAATCCCATACTTGTAAGATTTTAGATAGGATTTCTTAGAAAACAAGATCAGGTCCTGTAAGAAACAGCCCCTTGTAAGCAAGAGCCACGTGACACAGAGAATGACACCAGATGGCATTGTCACAGGACTGCAAGAATGAGAAGGAGACACTGTTTAATATTTATGCTTCTCCTTGCAGACAGCTTGCATATCTGATAGAGCTTTGTTTTTCGAGAGGCGGTTTTGGGGTCTGGTTTTTTGTTTTGTTTTCCATTTTTCAGGAAGGATTCATTCTTTTATTCACTTCAGCCTGTGTGGTTCTGCCTGGGTTTGCCGCCCCTTCCCCTCCACAGACTGCTCTGTGCCACGGAGCACGGCCCGCACGGCGGCCCGAGCCCCGTCCGTGCGGCGCCGCAGCCCGAGCTGACAGTGGAGGCCGGGGTTGCTCCCACGGTGCCCGGTTTTCCTGGCGTAGTAACTCGATTTTAAACAGAGCCACTTAAACATCATCTTCCCTTCAGATGCACTTTCGTCTCCGACACGTTTCCTTTCTGATTCCTGCAGTATCTAAGCAAGATAAAGATCCAGCAGATTGAGAAGGACCGGGGCGAGTGGGAGAGCCTGGCCCCGGAAGCCCGCCGGGAGAAGGAGGCCGGCCTGCAGATGCTCGGCCAGCTGGCGCGCTTCCACAACATCATGTCCAACGAGACCATTGGCACGCTGGCCTTCCTGACGTCGGGTAAGGGCACGGGGCGCCGCGTCCCCGAAATCCGGCGGCCGGACCTGCTGCGTGTGCGCGGCCAGCCCCGGGGAACCTGGGGGTTCGGACTCTGGTGGGTGTGCCCGTTGGGAAATGAATCACGGGAGAAGCTTCCAGTGCCCATCGTCGACCTGGGATGCTCGCCCTCACAGAAGGCCTGAGTTGGTACAGCTTTTCTTGAGGACAAGTTAGCCACATGAACAGATGTGGGGGAGCGTGTGTGTGAACCTGAAGAATATTCTTGAACTCTGGTGAAATGTGGCAGGTCAGAGGTCACACAAAGACCCTTCTCCCTCCCCTGCCGCACTTGGCTCTCAGCCACTGCGAGGGGGGCCAGGCTGGGGGCCGGGCTGGCTCAGTCAGCTGAGCGTCCGCCTCTTGATTTCATCGAAAGTCCTGATCTCACGGTTGTGTGAGTTCGAGCCCCACGGCAGGCTCTGCTCGGGATCCCTCTCTCTCCGCCAAGTAAATAAAAATTGTTTAGTTAATAAATGTGGCTAGTCTGAATTGAGATACATAAAACACCTCAAGACTTAGTATTTTTATTTGTTTTTAATGTTTTTAATGTTTTATTTATTTTTGATACAGACAGACAGAGCATGAGAGGGGGAGGGGCAGAGAGAGAAGGAGACACAGAACCTGAAGCAGCTCCAGGCTCTGAGCTAGCTATCAGCACAGAGCCTGATGCGGGGCTCGAACCCACGAACGTGAGATCTGACCTGAGGCAAACTCGGAGGCTTAACCGACTGAGCCCCCCAGGCGCCCCAAGACTTAGTATTTTTAATGTGAAAATACTTATTAATAATTTTATATTGATTACATATAAAATGATAACCAAGGACCAGCCATTTGAGGAAATCCTCCAACGTAAAACAGGGATATTTGATGAAAACTTTAAAAAATTCTTTATAATCTCAGAGCGATAAGAGAAGGTACGACATCCATAAAACAAGAACAGAGAATTGTTTAAAGACCAAGAGAGAGCTCTTGGGTGTTGAAGATACAGCTTAGGTAAGGTTTACCTGTCAGCAGACTGGCTAACGGATCAGCTTACGGAGCCCTTCTATGAAGGCAGCAGAGAAGGATCAGAATGGAAAGGATAAGAAAATAAAGGGCCAGTACAGAAAGCCTCAAAAGAGAAAACTGGAGTGGAGGAAAATACCAAAGAAATAATCAAAATCCTCAAAGACTAAAAGCCTCTGCATTGAAAGTGCCATCAGGTGCCCAACACAAGGGATTTTTAAATCTTCACACTAAGGTGATATCGTGACATTTCAGGAAATCACCGTAAAGAGAAGATCCTACAAGGTCCCAGGGAAAAGTCAGGTCCTGTCGATGGCTTGAGTATGAGAAGTCTTTGGTTTTCATAGCGGCGGCAAGAGAGGCTGGCACGCGCTTCTCATTATTCTGTATTTTTGAGAGAGAGACAGCATGAGCAGGGGAGGGTCAGAGAGAGGGGGAGACACAGAAACCACAGCAGGATCCAGGCTCTGAGCTGTCAGCACAGAGCCCGACACGGGACTCGAACTCACGAACCGCAAGATCATGACCTGAGCCGAAGCCGGACTCTCAGCCAGCTGAGCCACCAGGCGCCCCAACTTCCAGAGGACCCTTTCTTGAGAAGCTGCAGAAAGATAGTCTCCACTAAAGTGAGAGAGTAAATCCAGAAGGAGGAAGGTGGAATCTGCTGAGAGACCCCAGGCGCTGCCGGGAGGATGGTCAAAGGAGCCTGTGTGGCCACCCCGCAGCAGGCCTACCGAGCCAGGGGTCCAGAGCAATGACGCATGGAAGCTTCCCGAAGGAGCGGTTCCAAAAAGTAAAGAAGGGCTAGAAATGAGCCTATCAAGAGCTTTACGTTTCTGGTGGAGAGTTTAGGGAGATTTAGTGATGGGTACTCTGAAAATAAGCATGTTTTTAAAAAGTTATGTTAAAAAGTATTTATGTGTTACTTTACGTAATCATTAGGACATTTCTGTGGCTCTGCCGTGAATGATACGTATATAATTTTAATGACATAAAATTATTTAGCCACAGATTTGACTGTATCCTGGAGGGGTTGGTGTTTATGGGAAAGAGACAGGAAATAGGAGTTAAACTCCCCTCAGTGGTGGAGTCAATCCTGACAGAGTCTAAAATTATAAGACCCAGAACCAGCCGTGCTCAGCAAGCCGTTATCATGCTCTTTGGCTTCTTAAAACCTGGCATGTGTGAATGTGGTGGTTTTTAATTTCTGGAGTTTATGTCCTCGCCCTGGCAGTTCCTACAAATTCATTATAAGAAAGTAATTCAGTCCACAAAATACGTACATAGTGAAGTCCACCCGTAAGTGAGATGCGGGGGCGCCCAGCCAGCTCAGTCGAGGGGGCGCTGCGGCTTGGTCTCGGGGTTGTGAGGTGTGGAGAGCACTGAAAAAGAAAATCCTTTTTTCAATAAATACAAACAAGTGAAAAGCTTATAGTAAAAAATCTAGCAATAAAGATGAATAACTTACAGTGAAATCACACACTGGAAAACGGTGTGGCCATTAAAGAGAGTCCCGGGGCACTTGGGGGGCTCGGTCGGCAGAGCGTCCGACTCTTGGTTTTGGCTCAGATCATGATCTCACCGTTCATGAGTTTGAGCCCCGCATCCGGCTCTGTGCTGACACCAGGGAGCCTACGTGGGATCTCTCTCTCCCCGCCCCCCTCTCTCTGGCCCTCTCCGGCTTGCTCTTTCACTCTCTCTCTCTCAAAAAATAAATAATTTTTCTAAGTGGCACAGTCGGTTTAGTTCCCAGCTTCAGCTCAGGTCATGATCTCAGTTTGTGGGTTCAAGCCCCGTGTCAGGCTCTGTGCTGACAGCTTAGAGCCTGGGTCCTGCCGCAGGTTCTGTGTCTCCCTCTCGCTGCCCCTCCCCTGCTCATGCTCTGTCTCTCCCTCTCAAGAATATGTAAACATTTAAAAAACGATAATAATGTTTTTAAGTGCAAATCATCACTATTCTGCAGAACTTTCCCTGATGGAAATGCTCTGTAAACCTGGACTGGTACTGCAGGTGCTGGCCACAGGCGGCTGTGGAACACTTGAAATGTGGTCAGTGTGACTGAGGAACTGAATTTTAAATTAAATAGCCACATGGGGCCAGCGGCTGCCATGGTGGCTGACACAGGAACATACACTTAACCAAAACGGTTAAGACATTTATGAAACAGTTAACTGATCGAGTAAGGTGCAGAATGTGTACAAAATGATCATCATTTCGCTTTAAAAATGTGTATGTAAATATGGACAAAAGTAAAAGGAGGTATTGGCAAGATGTTAACAGTGTTTGTGTCTGGGTGCGGGTTTTACCTTTAGGTTTTGCTCCCCGCAGCTCTCTGTCATAACTGCATGAACATGCGTTACTCACACAATTAAAAACGGTTTCCCGGAGGTGTCCAAGGGAAACCCTAAGACATGATAAAAGATGGTGTAAGGGTTCCGTTTTCACAGACTCTGCCTTTTTCCCTAGAGATCAAGTCACTGTTTGTGCACCCCTTCCTGGCCGAGCGCATCATCTCCATGTTGAACTACTTCCTGCAGCACCTCGTGGGCCCCAAGATGGGGGCCTTAAAGGTCAAGGACTTCAGCGAATTCGACTTCAAGCCCCAGCAGCTCGTCTCGGACATCTGCACCATCTACCTAAATCTCGGGTACCTGAGCTCCGGCCGGGCAGGCCCGAGGGAGGGCTAGCGTTTTAGTTTGGGATTTGGGTGACGGAATGACTGGTCGTTATGTAGAAATAGAAAAACAGTTCATCTCTAGTTGGTTAGATGCAGGGGTTTTCATGCACTTTGAGTAACGGCGTGTCGTGTGACCTCGGGGCGGGGTTCGGAGTTTTCAGCGCTCTGCCTCTGTGCGGAGATAAACCTCACGGGTTGTGAGCGATGTTCGGAGAAGCAGGATTCTTTTACGGCTGCAGGATACTTGATAGACCCCCTTCCTAAACGTTAGAAGAAGCCTTCCTGTAACCCAAGAGCAGGCGTGTAAGCGGTGGGGGCCTTCTGCCTCAGCCAGGCGTGGTTCCCGCCCTGGCCTTCCTCTGACGCCGTCTCTGTCTGACGCTGGCCGTGCAGGGACGCGGAGAACTTCTGTGCCACCGTGCCCAGGGACGGCCGCTCCTACTCCCCGACGCTCTTTGCGCAGACGGTCCGAGTGCTGAAGAAGATCAACAAGCCCGGGAACATGATTGTGGCTTTCCGCAGCTTAGCAGAGAGGGTCAAGGTGAGGAGGGGGGGGTTCGTTTATTAACGTGTTCAGTCCGAGTCACACTGCTGGCTCGGCTGTTCTGGCGTCCCCGCTTCCGAGGGAAAGAAGGACCTTGTCCTGAGGACATGTAACCCTGGCCCTTCCTGGCCGGCGAGGAACCAGAACTGTCTCTACGTTTTTATCTTAAATCAGGCAGCGCCCAGTGCCGTCTCGGCCTCCGGGCTGCGGCGCGGCGCCCTGTCATGTCAGCGCTGCCGTGTTCCGAAGTCTCTCCTCAACACGAGAGGGAAGAACAGAAAAGCCATTTAGGGAGCTCCTACTGGAAGAGAAGAACGTGCAGATTTTTATAGGCTGTTTTTATGAAAACTTTCTGCACAGTGTTACCAATAGATTTGAAAATCTATGTCATTAACACAGAACTTTTTTAAACAGAATTCAACATCAGTTGTCTTTAACCGTTTGATTTTTATGGGTTTTCCCTGTTCATTGTATTTGTACTTAGCAGTTGGCTTGTATGGCAATAGTCAGACCCGTGATAGATGAAGATCGCGTCTTGTATTCAGCTGACCCCTCTGGTTGGGGTTTGACAGGTACCCAATAGCATTACAGAGAAGGGGAGATCATGGCCCAGACTCTAATAGGAAAGCTTCCTTGTTTAAAAAAAGGGGGTGAGGGGGGCATCTGAGTGGCTCAGTTAACTCTCCGACTCTTGATTTCAACTCCTGAGTTCGAGCCCCGCGTCGGGCTCTGTGCTGACAGCTCAGAGCCTGGAGCCTGTTTCAGATTCTATGTCTCCCTCCCTCTCTGCCCTTCCCCCACTCTTGCTCTGTCTCTCTCTCAAAAATAAACATCAAAAAAAATTTGTAATGAACTAGAGGGGCACCTAGCTGTCTTGTCAAAAATAAACATTAAAAAAATAAAAAATAAATGAACTGTTAAAAAGAAAAAGCAAACCCTCTGTACCGGCATCCGCATTCCCCTCCTCCAGCTGCTCCGTGCTGCGTAGAGCGCAGCGGGGCGGCTCCTTGGAGAGCTGGGGTCGCGCAGGGTCAGCGTTGAAGCTGCTTCCAGACCCTCCTGTCCCTGTTCGGAGCTAAAACCGGGAGTGCCTCTCACGCACAGGCCGCAGGAGGGACTCTGCAAAGCCCCCCACCGCCGTCCCCTTTTCAGTTATGACATCACAGCAGGGCCGCTACCGGCAGGATCTCCCACGTGACGTGTCTCTTTCCGTTAACACTTCAGCCCACCGGCAGCTGAGGCAAACTGAGGCCTCAGACTTAGACGTTGGCTTTTATCATACCCATCTTGGCTTGTGTGGGAAAGCAAGCGGAGAGCCGGCGTTGTCGCCGTAAAGAAACCCAGAAATAACCCTTGAAGGTGAAGGTGCAGCCCCCTGACCCCCGGTGTCTGTGCTTAGTCTCTGGCAGACTTGCAGCAGCAGGAGGAGGAGACGTACGCGGACGCCTGCGACGAGTTCCTGGACCCCATCATGAGCACACTCATGTCCGACCCGGTGCTGCTGCCGTCCTCCAGGGTCACCGTGGACAGGTCCACCATCGCCCGGCACCTGCTCAGGTACCCGGCCCGGGGCTCTGTTGGCTGTCCTCTTCTCGCCGCTTCCTCCCGGAGAGCCGTGCGCCCGCAGGTGCCCCGTGCTGGTGACTAATTAACGAGCCGGGAGGCATTTTGGTAGCGGTGCGCCCCTCGTTTGTTAGGGACGGAAAAACCCCCAGGACACTCGCTGCGAGATTCCCTCGGGGAAAGCCTTTCCGCCAGCGTGTGTTCTAGATCACGTCAGCCGGAAGCAGAGGCTGACTGGAACTTGTTTTTATTTTATTTGAGTTGTCAAAACACAAACGACCAGTGTGTTTTGTCTAACTCGGTTTTACACCGTGGCCGCCACACGGTTACCCTGCCGGCCCTGCCGCTGTGGTCCTTGGCCACAGCGGCCCGCAGGCCCCACACAGACACGGTGCCGGGGGCTCTTCCCCTTCAAAGTGAGTTCTAGACGCTGACCCAGACTTAGGGAAACACTGTTTTTTAAACATCGCAAAAAGGGATTTCCGGCTTCCTGGTGTTTGGTCCGAGCCGTTGACTGTGCACAGAATGCTGTGCCAGGTGGCCTGGCTTCTCCAGACTTGTCCGCGGGAACCGGTATTTCATTGTGGCCTCAGGATACAGACAGGAAATACCCCGGCCCTTGAAGCACACAAGAAGCCTGTTACCCGTCAGGAGCCCGTGCTGTGCACTCACTGGTGTAGCGAGCACCCCCAGGCGGCCTCCCCCGGGTCGGAGCGCACAGGGGAACCGGGCCCAGCACTGCCCGGGCCCGGGCCCGACGCGGCCGGCTGTGCCGCGGGGAGTCAGGCTGCGGATGGCAGCGTGAGATAAAGTTTGTTAACAGCCAGA
The DNA here is from genome assembly GCA_004023785.1 of Mungos mungo. Classification (NCBI taxonomy): domain Eukaryota; kingdom Metazoa; phylum Chordata; class Mammalia; order Carnivora; family Herpestidae; genus Mungos; species Mungos mungo. Next base: position 141,681 of record PISW01004680.1, read on the forward strand.
GAGTCCAAGTAGCTGAAGAATCTGCAGAACCCCCCAGAACCACCCGGGTCCCCCGTTCGCATCTCCTTTCTGATCTCGAGTCCCAGCCCCGCGGGGAGACGCGCCAGCCGGCCGGGCTGAGGCTCCGGGTCGGAACTCGCAGGAGTAACCCCTTTCCCTCTCCCTCTCTGCCCCAGTGACCAAACTGACCCCTTTAACCGGAGCCCCCTCACCATGGACCAGATCCGGCCAAACACAGAACTGAAGGAAAAAATACAGCGGTGGCTCGCGGACAGGAAGCAACAGCAAAAGGAGCAACTTGAATAAACGACTGTGAACTCAGCGAACCGGACGCCCGGCCCGAGCGGAGAGGAGAGGTTGTGTGTGGGTTCTCTTTGTTGGTTCTGTTCCTTTTCTTTCTTTCTTTCTTTCTTTCTTTCTTTCTTTTTTTTTTAACTAAGTTAGAGAACTGCTCTTGCTCAAATTATGACACTTCAGATTTACCCCTGGGAACCTGACAGCGCTGTCCTGGCTCACGCGGCACCAGGGCGAGAAACGATCGCTAATCGGGGCCTGGGTTCCCTCTGCCCGGGCCTCATTCCTCCTTCTCCTTAAGTCATATTAACTCCAGCTGCTAAAACCTCCTGCCGTCTTCCTGCTGGCGCTCCAGGCACCTGCGCAGACACCTTTGGTGAGCGCGGCTTCTAAGTATGTGAGGTCACGTATTTCAGGGGCAGCTGCCACCCCCAGAGAGTCCTGTCATCCAGCCGTTTATCGTCTTCACGACCTGGTGTCAGCCCTTTCTTGTTACGGCTCCCCCGCGTTACAGAACAACCTTTCACATAAAAATACACCCCCTGAAGTCTGGGTAGACTTTTGACTCTAACAGATGAGATTCCCACAAAGGAACCTGACCACACTTCCTGTTGGCGGTTCTTACGGGTGTGTTCTCCTGTATCTCAGAAGAGCCTAGGAGATCGCCCCCGGGTTATCATTGTGCAAAAGGCTTACGCCCCATAATCTTTTTAGGAGGCTTGGTCGGACAGATGTGAATTTTTGACACGTTATTCAGAAAATTCTGAGGTGAAAGACGACAGGAGGAAAACTGTTGGTACTGTGGGAAGAGTTAGGGAACGAACGTGATGACCACGAAAAATACCATCTTCAGACGCTGGTCTCAACAGTGTGTTGCAGGATAGACATCCCCACCACATGCGTTTTCCTGTTGGCCTAGTGTAAACCGAGCACCGCTTCATGCCGCCTCTTCCGGGGGGGGATGTATGCGGTGTGTGGCCATGTTTCCTGACACGCTTATTCTAGACAAAATGTTGAGACTGAAACGTGTAGAGTTAATGTTTGGGCCTGTGACCTCATTTCCCAGAGCCACTTCTAACTCAGTCTTAGGGACACCGAGTAACAAAGTAGGAATTTGAGCACAACTTTGTCCACAGCCAATTGAAATATCCACTTAGCCCTGCGTACTTAGCGGGCGGACGGGCCCCAGTGACCAAGCTGAACTCACGCTCCCCGCTAGATGTGGGGCTTCCGCGCCGAGCGAGGCGCCTTCCCCTGTGGACACAGCGCTATCCCCCTGAGCCTGAATACAAGTGACAGAGGTGATCTGATCTAGAAACGGGGGTCACTGCTCCGTTTTCAACCATGGCCTCTCTCAGACGAGACGGTCACGATATTCCAGCACAAGCTGCTGTAAACAGCGTGCGTGGTGGTGTCACTGGAAAACCTCCCATCAGCGGGCATCCCTCGCGAGGTGTGACGGAGATGTTGCCTGTGGCTGTGCTTACAGTGGGGAAAAGAGAGCCTGGGACTCGCGGAAACGCCAGAACGTAAGATGCTAACGTCGGTGCGGCCTGGGCCTCCGAGGCGCAGGTTAGCAGCATTTGTTGATCTTCTTAAAGCAAGCTGCATTTCCTATTTATCCTCCTCCTCCTCTGCAGATGAACTGTGCATAAAAGAAGCTTCTACCTATTTGCATTTATCTCCCAAACCCTGTAATAGGATGTTTTAATTTTCTTTTAAAAGAAAAGCGCAGAAAAGACAGTTTTCTAGGACAGAATTGGAGGGAAACGGGCGCGAAGCCTCAGGAGGCGGCCGGTGCTGGCGGCTTCCGAGCTGACAGCCTCCGCGCTGCCTCGCGTGCGCGTCTGTCCCCTGTGGTCTTCGGACCGTGAGCCTTTTTAAGTTATTTCCTGCAACTTTGTGGGTGCTGTGGCGTCAGTGCTGCTGCATCTCCTCAGACTCCTCACCAAAAGCAAGCGTTTAGTTTAAGGCCACTGTTGGTAAGGAAACCAAGTGTTCTCTGTGCCTTTTTTTTTTCCTTTCCTTGAAGAACATCCCAAAAATGAGACTAAAAAATTACCTTCTTGATACACCATGATGTGTATACACGCTTGGAAGCCTAGAGACGTCGTGTTGTCTGAAACTCAGAAGCGGCTCTCACTGTGTCGGGGCAGACTGACACCCTAGCGGTAGGTGCCGGCTCGGCTGGAGTATGAGGGGAACACGGGTGCTCCGTCAGCTCTAGTTTGCCTACCAAGAGGGTAATAACTAAGCTTGGAAAATTATTTAAGTAGGTTTATCAAGCAATCTTAGTTTGTTTGATTTTTTAATATATATAGTTTTTAATGGATATGTAAAAACAAAGAAACTTTAAAAGTTTTTTAAGGGCGCAGGGGAAGGTGCCAGTCGGTGTTTGGTATCGCCGGCTACAGGAGCGTCATGACTTTGTTTGATGCTGGTTGCCAAGCAGCCATTGCCCAGGGCTGAAGCCAGCTGGGTGCCTTTGGAGCCAGAGAGGCTGACGCCGCCCTGCTGAGGCCGTACGAGAAGATAACGCACATGCTCTAACTGCAGCACGGGAAAACCCAGAAACAAAAAATAAAAAGGTTGATTGAAATAAAATTTGATCACCATAACTGTATTTTGAAACATTCCAGGAAGGTTACTTCTTGTCAAACTTGCCTGGGGTTGTTTGTTCCAAGCTTGTATTTAATAAATGAACACCTGACTTAGAACCTTTGTTACCACTTGCGTCCGTACAGTGTGAAAAGCTGGTGGCAGTTCCAGAAACGCCTGGAAGTGTTAGCGGACTCCGACCTTCTCTTCTCTTCTAGGTGGTAGCACACCTGTCACCCGCCTCCCGGGGCTTCTGGCCCGGGGGTCCCTCCCCCTGATGAGTTTTGGGCATGTTTTCTCCTCCTAGTTCACTCTGGCTTCACGTTTCTTTATCTCGCCTAAACCCCGGGTCTGCCATGTAAGCCCTCAGCCCAGACTGACCCAGTCGTGCCCTCTGGTCCAGCAGCCAGGCCCCGGACCACTGCTGTAGAGAAGTGACACCGTCTTCGGAGCGGTGTGACCTCAAACCTGTGGTGGCCGCCAGTGCCCAGCAACCCCTCCGTGTGTCCAGAAATTCAACACCGATTCAAACTTTAACCTTTTTCCGCCCATTTCTCGTACCCTCTCACTGAGCCCTCACTGAAGATCTTGCCTTCCACTTTGCTGGGAAGATGAAGACCAGAATTTCCACTTTCAGACCTCTCCCCTCATCTCATCCACGGAAAGGACCCCGTGGCTCCAAGGCCCGCCCCGCCACGTTCGGGCCTCAGACGGCAACTCGCCAGCTTAGGTTCCACATCCTCGTTTCGCTTTCTGACGCCCATCCCTTACGGCCATAGTCACTCACACTGATTCCTGTCCTCAAACTGCTCTCATATTTCCTTATTGGTAAACTAACGTTCTCATCCTTAATTTGGTTTCTCTGTAATATTTGGCAGCTGAGTCACGCCTTCGCTGAAATGATGCTCTTGGCTCCTTGATGTCACCCTAAATTTTCTTTCCGCCTCTGACTGTGCCATCAGTCAGACCGGCCCCGGCCTCTCCAGGGTCCATGTCATGATGGGTTTTGGGTTTGTTTTCTCATCAAATGCCACTTCCCCACATTAGTCCTCTCTTCCGGTCACATTAAGCTCTAAAGTTCCAACCCGGTCGTAAAGAGCTGGTCTGTTACACACCAATCACCGATGCCCCCGCCGGTTCACCTGCAGCCTCCTGCCATCCCAGCTCCGCCCCTCGTTAGCCCCGTAGCCATTGATCAACCCGAGCCTAGAACGGGCTCCTGCCTAACACCCAGGCTGTCCTAACCTCCAAACTGCCTGGCGTCCTGGAGGCCTCAGCCCCTGCCCCGCGGCTCCCATCCGCGCAGCTCCCTGCGGCTCACCAGGGACGCTCAGGCCCTGAAGCGAGATGGGGGGGTCGGGGTTAGAAAAGAACTAAAGAAAGGCCAAGGGCCCGGTCACAGAACGGGCGATGTGGCGCGTCGCCATATTCGGCCTCGGACCCCGGCGGCCCTTGGAAGACGATCGCGGTGCGTCGGAAGCCCCGAGAGACGCCCTCCGGCCCCGAGGTGCCCGGCTCCCTCCGCACAGCGCCGACGGCTCCCGGCGCGGACACCGCGGGCCGGCGGCGCGCGCAGCAGGGCGGCTCACGGCGCATGCGCCCGCCCTCCGCCGCGGCTTCCGGTCCGCGGGCGGCTGCCCCGGGACGTGCCTGCTTCGCGGCGACACCCCGCCGCTCTCCGCGCGTCCGCGGACCGCGCAGTGGACCCCAGCCACTTCGTTCTGCGCGACTGAAGGAGACAGTCTGGCCAGCGGGGCCCCCGAAGGAAACCCGGACCCCTGAACCCCTGGGACCGGCGCGCGAAGGGGAGGCCGGGCCTCGGGAGCGGGGCGGGGTCCTGCGGTGGGTCCTTCCGGGCGGTGACATTCAGCGGCCGTCCGGGGCGACCGAGTCTCCCTCCTGCAACCATGGCCCAGTTTGTCCGCAACCTCGCGGAGAAGGCCCCGGCGCTGGTGAACGGTGAGCGCGGCGGCGGAGCCTGGAGGCCGGCGGGGGCCGCGGCGGGGCGGCCGGGCGGGCGGAGCGGGGCCCGGGGCACCGGGAACGCGGGGGGGCCGGCCCCGGCCGCGCGGCGAGGGGAAGCGGGGCGCAGGCCGGCGGAAGCGCCGCAGACCCGGCCTCGTCGGGGTGTCTGGCAGTTCGCGGAAATCTTCCAGGACACCTGTGTGCCGGCCGCCTGCGGGCCGGGCCGGGCCCGTTGCCGTGACGGAAACGTTCGGGGGACTTGGACCTGGGGGGCGGGCGTCCTGCTCCCACGAAACTGTGTGTAAACGCAGCCTCTGTCACCCCGGGGGAATGCTCGGGGGGTGGCGGGCCGCTAAGCCCTGTTTGGCGGAGCGGCGGTGCGGCGCTCTGTGCCACGGTAGTCGCGGTCGTGAGTCGTCGTGTTTTTGTCCGGAAGTCATTGCAGGTGTCTGCCGGGTCGCGAGCTATCCGTTTGTCTCCAAGGGGAGATAGGCCTTTTAAGTAAAGGTAACATTTCGGAACCACTTTTATTGTGGTTGGTACCTTCTTATGCATCTCCGCCTCCTCCCTTCCCGTCGGCGGCCGGCCCCCCAGTTCCCGAAGGCTCTGCGGCAGCGCGCTCCCCCTGCGCAGCCTCGCGGCCTGCTTTTGTTTCCAGGGGGAAAGACCGTCTCAGCAACCGTTGTGACAGAGCTCCACGGCTGGACGTAGATAAAGGCCCCTTTGGACTTTGTGGGTGATGTGACGAAAACATGTTTACGTTCCAGGTGGATTTTGTCCCCCAGCCATGGCTTTCACATCTTTCAGGAGGTGCGATTGCAAACTAATTTGAGAAATGAAGTCCAAAAAGAAAAGTAGGACAAAAGAGTGCTTTTATCATGAAATAGATAAACTTCTCCCTCCCTTATTGGGAGTAGTTGAAAGCTAACCGTTGTCATTCTTCCAGAAGAGCGGGCTCAGCTCGGGCCTGACGGTTAGATGACGGATGTTTTGCTTTGTCACATAATTCAGTGTCTTAAAAGTCGATGTCAAATTAAGTATCAAATAAAAATTGGGGGTCGTGGCTGGCTCAGTGCAGTGGATGGACTCTTGATCTTGGGGGGGGTGAGCCCCACATTGGGTGTAGAGATTACCTAAAAATAAAATCTTAAGGGCCGCCCGGGTGGCTCGTTTGCTGAGCTCCCAACTCCTGGTTCCTGCTCGGGTCCGGATCCCAGGGCGGTGGGTCCAGGCTCCGTGCTGAGCGTGGAGCCTGCTTCAGACTCTCTCTGTCCCTCTGCCGCCTCCCCCACTTGCTCTTGCTCGCTCTCTAAAAATGTTTTTTTAAATAAAACTTTTTAAAAAATATTACTGTCTATAAGGGCCCCTGGCTGGCTCAGTCAGCAGTGCATGCGACTCTTGATCTCCGGCCCCGAGCTCAAAAAAGAAACTATGTCTGCTAATTCCCCTAGTGGTACCGAAGAGCTTATAGAAATAAGTAATTGTATAATCAGGCTTCCCCAGAGAGGTCATAGAATCTAATGGTTTTTTCCTACTTACTAAACTTGAGACTGTGTGTGGATTTTACCGTTTTTTTCCGTTAGTCACTTGCTGCTCCGGGAGCTGTGTGTAGGGTCCACGCTGCGTTGGGCTGTTATTTCCCTGGTTTCCTCTGGTGTGTGACACCGACAGTTTTTCTTAATTTTCATGACCTTGACGGTCTTTAACGTGTCTCTGTAGATGTCTCTGTAGGTACCCTGCAGTTTCCCAGCCCGGACGGCTGGTCTTCTCCATAGGATCAGCCCGGAGCTGTGGGTTTTGAGAAGGAGCGCCACAAGCGCCCTGATCGCGCGTCAGGCCGTCCGTGACACCATGCACTGTCGCTGGCGACGGTGGTGTTACTAGACTTCGCGGTGAAGTCACCGTGTGTCTCTCCCCGTCACTTGTTCTCCAGAAGCAGGTAACCAGGTCTCCGCCTGGCAGGGGCCAGCAGCCAGCGGCAGGCGGTCCAGCTCCTGTGGGAAGGGGTATTTGCCTGGAATTCAGTGGAATTTTATGAGAAGAGCTTGTTTTCCTTCCCCGTTTGTTTATTCAGTCCTTGGCTGTGCGGGCTTCTGTGCGCTTATTTCATAGTTCGTGCCTTCGGGAGCACGTTACTTGTTTGGTTCAGGTGGCTGCAGCCTTGAGAACTCAGGTTAGCCCTCTGGCCCGTGGGCACGCCCCCTTCCTTGCTCCCAGGGGCTCCTGTTACAGCCCCTGCCTCACCCTCAGACCCAGCAGTTTCTCCACGGAACCCGAGCGTCTTTTGTTGGACGGCGGTATTTTGAAAGTAAGGTCTGGGCACTGAGATGGAGGGCGAGAGGGCGTCCCGAGCAGGCGCCGCGCCGTCCGCGCAGAGCCCGCCGCGGGGGCTCCGTCTCGGGAACCCAGAGCTGCCCCTCGGGGGTTATGTCTGATTCGTTCTTGGGCGCACCCTCCGCGATTGCGGACCTTCTCGTGGGGATTCCCTGGAAACCACGCTTGCCAGCGGAAGGACGGCGTCTGTGGACGGAGCGGGGCGCCTGGGTGGCTCGGGTCCTGACCTCAGGGCTCTCGGTGAGCTCCGGCCCCGCGTCGGGCTCCGTGCTGGGTGCTCTCCCGCTCCCCTGCCCTCGCTCACTCGCACCCTCTCTCTCCAACATAGAACACTTTTTAAAAAGATGAAATATCTGTGTGTTGAAGGTAATTTTAAAGACAATCACACAGGGCTCTGTACTCTTTTCTTTTTTTTTTAATTTTTTTTAATGTTTTATTTATTTTTGATACAGAGAGAGACAGAGCCTGCGAGGGGGAGGGGCGGAGAGAGAGGGAGACACAGACCCGGAAGCAGGCTCTGGGCTCTTTGATCGCCTCGCCTTCTGTGTAGAACCGTCCGTTGGAGCTTCGTGTCCGCTGGAAGACTTACCCCCGGCCCTAAGCACAAGGGCTGGTGCGGCCCGTAATTCTCGGAGCAGGGACGTGCCCGGTGCAGGAAGCTGATGCCGGAGCCGCGGAGAATCCGTCCGTCAAGAGCAGACGCTTTGCGGAGGCTCCTGCACTCTGCTGTTTTTGTTACATTTGTCTTGTAACATTTCTTATAAAATGTCTTTCTCTTGCTGAAATGACTACCATAGTTTCACATCTACCCTGCTTATTAGTGGGGTTTTTTCCCTCTGAAATCCTAAATACCTTGAGGAATTTCAACATAGTAAGAGATTTGAGTTTTGGTTTATCTGAACAATACTTGTAGGTTTTATTGTTATTTATTATTTGTGGTGTTTTGAAGGAGTAACAGATGGGCTTTTGTTAAAGAAATGTTTAATTCACGTAGTGATGAGGACACCAGAAACAGGCTCTGATTGGTATAATTCCGTCCGGATTTGTGGCCAGCGTTGTGACAAGTTTTTATCGTAAGGACGCAGTTCTGTGCAGCTCCTTCCCTCCTCTGCCCCTCTTCCCTCCCAACCTGATTCTCTCTTTACCAAGAAAAGGCGGTGACATTGCTGCTGCGGGTTTTGCTTCTGAACCCAGCTTCTAGTAACGCCGCAGCCACTAGCTTTGCTGTCCGTGGATGAGGCGGCAGCACTAGCCCTGGCAGAGCTGGCTGTGCCTCTCGCTTCCTGCCTGCCTGGGCGGCCCTGTGACGCAGGTGCTCCGCGTCTCTAAACGCCTCTTGTCACCAGGGAGCGGCTCTGATTTGTCACACCGGGCGCACGTTTGGTGCGAGCAGTGAATGAACATGACCCGTGAATAAAATGTCTGTGTGCCGCCCGCGCATCTGCTGCTTCCGTCTCTTGCGAGTTCATCCTGGTGTTTGGCTTGTTTTCCAGCGGCTGTGACCTACTCGAAGCCTCGACTGGCCACGTTCTGGCACTACGCCAAGGTTGAGCTGGTTCCTCCGACCCCTGCTGAGATCCCTGCGGCGATTCAGAGCTTGAAACAGATCGTCAGGAGCGCCCAGACCGGCGGCTTCAAGCAGCTCACCGTCAAGGTAACTGCCGGCTGAACGGAAACGCATGTGCCGGACAGGTGTCTTCCCTTGGGGCTTTTCTGATCGTTTTGATTAATATATGTATTTTCCAGCGAGGCCGAAACCTACGTAATGAGAGGCCGTCTCCCTGGCTGCTGGGAAGGATACTTACCTTCCTGACTCGTCGTCTGGGCTGAGATGATTCACGTACATTATGTCTTTGTTTCCTATTAGTCTTACCACAAAGAAGCGAGCATTTTTCCCGGCCAGCTTCTGTCCCTCTCCTGTTTTGGTTAGGATGCTGAGATAGGGTGGCTCACGTTGCTGATTCTGCGCTGTTTTTCAGCCTGTAGTCCTGGAAATATTCTCATGTAACCAAAGGAGCTCTTGGGCCGGATCACAGTCAGGAGGCTAACACTCACAATGAACATAAAAATCCCAAAGCTTTGCCAGCCTATGACACAAAGTGAGGGAGTGCTGAGTTGCATTAGGATAGAATCTAAGGACCGTGAGAATTGGAATCTGGGTTTTATGTTTGCTTGAGCCAAACACAGGTTCCAGAGTCCAGGGTGCTAACCATCACACTATGGAAAAAACACAGCTTTCAGAAAACCTAAACAACTAAATTACTGCTGCCTTTAGAATCTACATCCTGGAAAGTACAGTTATTTTTCAGGAGACTTCCAGTATTTCTGGTCTCTTTTGAAGGGGAAAATTAAGATTCACATCCAGGTACTTAACGGAAACAGCCCCGTCTTGTCGTGGAGAAGTCCTTTTTCCGCGAGAGTCCGGCTCCGCGGTGGCGCTGGCGCGGCCTGCGGGTGCCCGTCCTGTGCCCGTCCTCGCACAGGGCCGCAAACCCCGCAACGGGGAGGCCGAGCGTTCCCCGGACACTTGGAAAGACTAAAACCAGATAATAAACGGAAAAAGGAGAAGCCCGAGCTCTTCAGCAGATTTCTTTGGCCAGAAATGGCCGCTCTGAGACTTGACTTCCTACGGCCACCCTTTCATACGACTGCCCCGTCTGGACGTGTCCCCTCCTTCCAGGATGTGGGTTGTTTTAGGCTCATAAAGCGTCTCATAAACTAATAACGAAAGGGTTAAGTCAGTTCGGCTCTTGAAAGAACGCTCTGGGCCCCTTCCCTTGCGCCGCTGAAAGTTCAAGTGCCCTCAGCAGCTGCACAAAGTTAACGTCAGTAATTCTTGACTTGGCTAGACGGATGCCGTCCCTCTGTTCTCTGCCGCTTGACCCTGAAAGAGAATGCTCATAAATGTGTAAGAAAAAACATGAACATTAAAATTTGTGCTGCTTTTTCCAGGAGGCTCTGCTGAACGGCGTGGTGGCCACCGAGGTGTGGATGTGGTTTTATGTCGGCGAGATCATAGGCAAGCGCGGCGTCATTGGCTACGATGTCTGAGGACCGGTCCTTAACACCTGTGTCTTTGGTGCGCTGCCTGCGCGTTGTCGGACCGTGTGTGATCAGACTGGTGTTGGAATAAAACAAGATAATGTCCCAGAATCCGCGTTTTCTCTGTCAGACGCCGCGCAGAGGAGTGGCCGTGTGGCCGTAATGCGCGAGCACAGCTCTGAGGGCACGTCCGTGCGGCGCCTGTGGCTGTGCCGGCCTCGCACACGCACTCGGGAGGGCAGTGTGAACAACAGATCAACGCTCTGATCTGAGTGTTTGAAATAGATGATAAATGTATTTTATTCCCAGAATCGTCCAGGGAAAGACTTGGGGGGACTAGAACTTGCCCCGGCAGGAAGGCCAGTAGCCCAAACCCACACCCACACCCACCCACACCCACACCCACACCCGTAGCGTCGCTTGTGTCAGTGACACCGAGAACACGACTCGGATGGTTTCTCTCGGCCAAATCAGAGACCCCTCCGTGTTTATAACGCCAGGACGTGGCCAGTGAGAGGCAGCGCCTGCGTTGGTGATCTAATTTTGATGTGTGTTATATTATTAATCTATTCAGTTTCATGATTTTTTTCCCAGTTTTATGATTTTTAGATCCTGTCTTTGATAGGATCTTTAAGATACCCTGTGGATATTTAAATAGTTAACGTTTAGTGGCGCCTGGGTGGCTCAGTCGGTTAAGCATCCGACTTCGGCTCAGGTCATGATCGTGCCATTCCCGAGTTCAAGCCCCGGATCGGGCTCTGTGCTGACAGCTCAGAGCCGGGAGCTGCTTCAGATTCTGTGTCTCCCTCTCCCTCTGCCCCTCCCTGCTGGAGTGCTCGCTCTCTCTCTCTCTCTCAAAAATAAACATTTCAAAAATAAGTAGTTATAATTTAGCATCATCCATGGGTCTAAGTAATACATTATGTCCTGAAAACAATAGAAGCGATGGCCGTCTGCCCGCCCTCTTCGGCTGTCTCACTGGACGCTCCCTCGGCACGTTTCTGAGTCCAGCATGACTCGCGGCCATCGCGAAACCCGCCTTCCCAGCGGCCGGGAACCAGGCGGCGGCTGCACGGTGGGAACCCTCCCGGCTCACCGCGGGGTCGCGGCTCCGGTGGTGCTGAGCGTGGGTCCGCTCGTTCGTCCGCTGCACTTGGGGAACGGTCGCTCAGGAGGGGCACGGTCAGGTCTTCCTGAGTGACCGGCCGCCGCTCTGTGAGGTGCAGTGGCGCCTGGCGTCCGGTCCGAACCGGAGCCGCCGCCTCAGAAGGCGCTCCGGGGCCTGAGGTCCGCCCGCGGGAGGCCGAACGGCCGGCTGCTCCCGCAGGGCTGGTCTCGGGGTCTCTCCGCCTCGCACGGAGCATTAAACCGCCAGAAACACAGTCCAAGGCGCGAGCGCAGCGACCCCCGGGGACCTGCCGGGCTGAGCCGACGCGCGCCGCCGTGTCACGTGATTCGTTTCCACCATCTGGTCGCCCCGGCACGTCCTCGGATACACAGGACCGCTGGCTGCGCGGCACCCTGCGCGGCGTGGTGGCGGCTGCTCGAGGCCGCGGGCTCCTCCAGCCAGGTGCCCGTGCCCTCCTGCGTCCCACGTGTCCCCCGGTGAAGGACCATCGAGGCTGTCCCTGGATCCGTGTGCGCCAGGGGCGTGCCACTACAGCTTCGGTGCGGTGCCCCCCGCGTCCGGGCGCTGTGTGGAGCGGGACAGACCCCAGGCCCCGCGACAGAGTGTCACCAGGCTCCGACACGGGTCACCGAGCGTGCGGTCACAGCAACGTGGGAAGTGCTGTAGTGAGGGCGGTGGAGGTGAGCTTGGGAGAGCCCGGCCAGATGTGAGCAGGGGCCAGGGGAGGCTGTCAGAGGAACTGCCATCAGAAGTGACCCGGAGGCCGCGTGGTTACCCCAGAATGGCCGGGGCGCCCTGGGCAGGCAGGACAGCCGCTGTGAAAGCCGTTGCGTCGGAGGAGGTCGGGCACGTTGGAGTTTCGGAGAGAACAGAAACATGACTGAATCGCCAGGCAGTGGTGATGTCAGCCCAGAGAGTGGGGACCAGGTCGTGGCGGGCCGTTTACGCCCTACTCAGGAAGGACTGGGCTGGGTCGAGGCCAGCGAACCGAGAGCCGCTGAAGGCACCTGACAAGGCACGATGCCCGCCCCTGGCGTGTGTGGTCCTGCCGGGAGCCGGGAGCCGGGACAGAGTGCGGGGGGGCCTGTGCTGCTCTCCATGTGAGGAAACACACATGCTCTCGGGGCGCCCGGGGGGCTCAGGCGGCTAGCCGCTGACGCTCGGGTTCAGCTCACGTCATGATCTCACGGTTCTTGGGACAGCCCTGTGTCGGGCTCTGCTGACAGCGCCTGCTCGGATTCTCTCTCTGCCTCTCTCTCAAATGAACTTGCACACACACAGCCTTAGCACAAGGCATCACAAGGAGAAGGGAGACTCTGAAGTTCAGGCCAGTTCGGCATGGGTGCCAGTCACCGTGGCCCAAAGGTACGATTTCTAAGGAAACGCTTTATAATAATAAATTCTTCGACATCAATGTCAGGACCAGCCTTTTTATGAGGCTTTGGTGTCAAGGTCAAGTTAACGTGAAGCTGTCTGCGTTGCCCACGTGATCCTCTTGTGTACACGTCACGTCGTTCTCCTGGGACCGCGGTTTCTCCTTTCTTCTCCCCTCCTCTCTTCCCTACCGAAGTCCCTAAGGATCGCTCCGTATAACTTACTGTCTTCATATTTCATAATCGTATAGCGCTTTACATTTTCACAGCACTTGCCACTGACTCCTCTCGCCCTCCACTTCCCTCCGACATAAGTGGCATGAACCACAGGCCCACGTAACAGGAGCTCAGGAGGAGAAACAGATGATGCAACGAGGATCCCACGCGTGGCACGCAGGGCCCGGCAGTGACGCCACGCTGTCTGTTCCCTGACCGCGCCCGACCCCGCCCTGACCGCGCCCTGACCGTGCCTGACCCCGCCCTGACCCCGCCCTGACCGCGCCCTGACCCCGCCTGACCGTGCCCTGACCGCGCCCGACCCCAACCGACCACCGGCGAGGCCCGCCTCCATTGTGTTTTCACGGTTCCTTATTCCCGTGTGGATCAGGCTGCTGACGCTTCATGTCCCATCAAATGTCATCCTGCCTCGTCTCAGGTAAGGTCGTATTCGGCTTTGTAGGACTTCATACTTCCTGATTCATGTCGCTTTTATTTCTACCAGAACATGAGTTGGTGCGCTTGTGATCACTCAAGGTAAATACAGGAGCAATTCCACCAAAGATTCCCACGGAAGGGAACTGACCAGCTCACCTCCAGCAATCAGATACCGAGGCTGGAAGGCCTGGACAGTGCCCGCAGCAGCCCTGCCTGGATCTCGTCCCACTGCCACCCGCTGCTGCAGCCACTCAATTCCCAGCCCGTCCCCACACAAGCCAGCTTTCAGTCTCCTCAAATCATGCATCCGCTGTCCCTGATGGCCGCAGTTTATCAGTCACCAAACTGTTTACTTCTTGACAGTTTTTTCTCCTGGCTCACCGTCACTCCACAGAACTGCTGCCATCTTAATAACGGGCAATTTCGACATACACGTGGGTCAGTGGTTTTCAGGGTCAGTTCCTGAACGCGGCAGCTGCAACGTCACTAGGAAACTAAGAAGCAATGAAAATTCTCAGACTCTGCCTAGCGATTCTGGGGGTGGGGCCTGGCAATCTCTGTTTTAATTGGCTCTCCCTGTAATTCCGATACGTGCCGGAGTTGGAAACCGTGGACACGAAGGATCCGGCGAGCCGACCTCTTGGTCCCTGTCCAAGCCCGCTGACCGGGTCTCCGGCACGCATCCCCAGTCCCCGCCAATCTTTCCAGCCGCTCCGTAGTTTGGAACTCCACGCCTCCCTCTGACCACGGATTATCTCGCCGGCCCGTTTCCTCCAGGACGCCAACCACGTTCCCTCGGAGTCACTGTGACCATCGACACGCTGCTGCTGCCACCTCGCTCACCGTCCGGATGTCCTGCCACCCTTCCTCACCCGCTTCTGCTCCATGCTCGGTCCCGATCGCTCTCCGGAAGCGTCCGTGCCTCTGACGTCATTGTGCTCACCTGCCAAGCCACAGCCTTGGCCGAGTCTGTCCGCTCTGCGCTTGCGCCCATGCAGCTGAGTGCGGCTGGAGAAAACAGCCAAGGTGGCGGGTCTCACCAACGACAGGAATTTGTGACCAGAACCTTGAGAAGACAGTGCTGCGCGGCAGTGACACTGTATGTCACTGAGCCGTGACTATTTGTCAGCAGATGGCCTGCTTCTTACTTTATTTACTGAGAAAACTGAAGTGGGGCCCTGCGCGCAACTCTGGCTCTTGGGGTGGTGACTTGGAGACGCCCGTGGGTGCAGAGATTCTTAGACAGAAGGGAACGAAACGGCGGGAGAGCTTCCCCTGCCCGCGACGCCGCCTGCTCTCTGCGGCCGCGGCCGCCCCGGCTCGCCTGTCCGGGTGTTCGCGCTCCTCTAAGGCCTCTCCCTCCCGTCGGGACTCCTCCCTCTGACACCCCCATTAACGCCGGCCGTTTTCTCCCCCCCCCCAGGGTTCCCGTGAGTGCACACATGTGCTCTTGCCCAGCCCACCTTTTACTAAGTCAGCTCCCTTTTGCCACAAAACATCTCAAAGTCACCATCCTGTCCCTGATTCCTGCTCGCAGAGCCCACCCGGGGCAGGTGTTCGGTTCCGCCACCTGACGCCTCACGGGGCCTGCTCTCCGGCCGCACTGCCCGCAGGAGTCCCTCCTCAGCCCTCGCTGTATTTGACCTGCAGCCGTGTCTGACCCCTGAGCAGCTCTTCCTCCTGATGCACTTGATGATACACTTGACCTCCAGGGCTTTCCTGTGGCCTTCCTTCTTCCTTCCTTTTTTTTTTTTCACTTCTCAGATTCCTGTTCTGGTTCTTCCTTTCTCCGGCTTCCTGCCTTTGGACCATCTCAGAGATCAGGCCGGTCCTTCCCTGTCTGTATTCATTCCTTCGGTGACCTTATCGAGTGTCATGGTTTTAAATAATCTATACACGGATGACTCTCCAATTCATAGCTTGAGCTCCTGCCTCTCCCTGAACTCTAACCGCACGGGCGGCTGCCCATCTGACACCTCTACTACCTGCACGTGTTTCTTCGACACCTCACACTTCCGTCCAAACCCGAACTCTTGATTCCTTCCCCGCCCCCTCCAGAAAGCTCCCCCGAGTCCTGTCCCCCTCAGCTGGTGGCAACTCCGTCCCTCCGGCTGCTCAGGCTGAAGTCGTCCTTGACTCCTATTTCTCAGGTTCCATACCAGTCCGGCAAGAAGTCCCGTTGGATCCACCTCAGAAGATACCGGAGTCTGTCCCTCTCTGCCACCTCTGCTGCTGACGCGCAGGCACCGCCGTCTCGC
>PISW01004681.1:0-107665 GCA_004023785.1 Mungos mungo
CGTCATTCTCCTCGTGGCATCTCCTCATGCAGGCATCTTGTCCTCTCACGTCAGCACAGGAAGGAGAGTGAGCTCAGTATAGCAAGATATTTTGAGAGAGAGACCGAATTCACATAGCTTTTATTGCAGAATTTTGTGATAATGGTTTTATTATGGTTGTTAATCTCTTACTGTGCCTAATTTATAAATTAAACTTTATCACAGGTGTGTACATACAGGAAAAAAAATCATGCATAGAGGCCTCGGTACTAGCCAGGGTTTTGGGGATCCACTGGGGGTTCTTGGAGCGCATTTCTGCTGATATGCGGAGCCACTGTAATAGAAATTGCTTTCAATGGTGTCGGCCTTTCCCATCATCACTCAGTCCCCTCCAAAAATTCAGATTTTGTGGGTGCAATTGATACACCCAAACCTGAAAACTTCCCATACCCTGCAGAGGGAGACGTATACAAGGGTGCTCACTGCAGCTATAATGAAGCGTTGGAAACGACCAGAATGTCCGTCAGTAGGAGAATGATAAATATGTTGTCCCATGGTCCCGTAATAGATCACCCAAAAGCAGTGAAATGGAAAAGATGAGAATCGTGTGTCACAACACAAATGAAAATGGCAGATCGCAGAATAAATCAACGTGTTGGCTTACGTGGAATTTAGAAACATTTATAAAACAGTACTGTACATGATTATAAATCATATTCGTGTAATAAAAGTATAAAAACATAGAAGAGAGAGATTCTGTCCGATCTGGGACCTGGTTTCCTGTGGGAAGGAGAGTGGGGGCGGTAGAGGCGGGGCGAGTAAGGTTAGGGGAGAGTTAGTTCTAAAGGAGGTTTCAACTCCATCTGTAATGTTTCGTTTCTTTAAAACCAAACAAATATTTGACCGAGATGTGGTGAAATGTCAAGATTGTGCAAAATGTCTGTTAGATCCTTGGATATTTGCTGTTCTATTTTTGGTACTTTATGTTTTGGCTATTTCATAATGGAAAGATATGCCTTAGGCTGCATGAATTATCTCAAGGTCATGTAAAGGACACCACGACAGCACACTGGCAAAGCTCTGTCCCCACCTCCCTTGTGTCAGATTTTCTCCTCTCTCCCTCAGCCTTATTTTTAAAAATTGCCAACTTTTTAGAAAAGGTGTAAATATGTGCACCACACAGAGAATATACCTATAGTCCACCAAGTATTCAGAAATTAAGTCACCTGCCTCAGAGTGCTGTGTTAGAACCCTGTTTGATTAAGTAGGAGAGCCCGCCGTCGTTTTCAGGAGGAATATAGAAGAGAGTAATGTTCTACTTCTTACAACAAAAGTCTTTGTGATAAGCAGTTTCTAAAAGGTATAATAAGAATTTCCTGAAAATTTTTTATAGTTTTCAGAATTTCCACATATTGGGATTCTTTCATCTATAATAACAGACTAAAGTATTTCTTTTTGTTTTTACTGAAAACAAGTGGCATATTTTTTTTGTTCTTTTCAAGATAAGGTTACATTTTACTGGAAATATTTAATAGCCCTTGCATTAGTCATGAGGTTTTTAGCAGCAAATATCAAATTAGTCATGAGGTTTTCAGCAGTAAATATCAAATCAACAGTGGCTTAAACAATAGTGATACTCGGGGACGCCTGGGCGGCTCAGTCGGTTGAGCGTCCAACTTCAGCTCAGGTCATGATCTCACGGTTTGGGAGTTCAATCCCCGTGTCAGGCTCTGTGCTGACAGCTTAGAGCCTGGAGCTTGCTTCAGGGTCTGTGTCTCCCTCTCTCTCTGCCCCTCTCCTGCTCACACTCTGTCTCTCTCTCTCTCAAAATAATAAATAAACTTAAAAAAAAAAAACCAATGGAGATACTTGGTTATCTGGCATAATAGGAAGGGTACAAATGGTTTGGGGGTTGGTACAGTAACTCAACAATCTTCTCAAGGACTCAGGCTTTTTCTTTCTTTCTCTTTTCCTATCCCCAGTATAGTAGCCAGCCTCCAAACTGGCCCTCAACAATTCCCACCTTCGTATTCATACCCCTCTTACATTTTACCAAGGTTGGTCAATGTGGCCAGTAGAATGTGATAGAAGGGATGGTATTGCTTCTGAGATTAGGTTATAAAAAGACTACAATCTCCATCTTGGGTTCACACTGTTCTCTCTATCTCTTTCTCTTACTCTCTTTCACTTTCTTACATCTCTCACTCTGGGGAAAGCAAACGGTCATCTTGTGAGCAGCCCAGTGGAGAGGTCCATGTGGCGAGGCATCAAGCTTTCTATCGATAGCCAGCGAACAACTGATGCCTACCAACAACCATGAGAGTGTGTTTGGAAGTGGATTCTTCCACCCCAATGACCCTTGAAATGACTGCAACCCTGAGAATCAGTTTAACTACAACCTCATGAGAGACGCTGGACTAGAACAACTCAAGTAAGCCATTTCTGGGTTCCTAATCCTCAGAAACTCTGTGAGATCATAAATGTTACCTTAAGAGATTAGGTTTTGAGGTAATTTGTGACACAGCAGTAGATAATGAATACTCTCCATGTGTCCACCATGTTTCCCCTGGTGGGCACAAGATGGCTGCCATAGCTCCAAACATCACATTCTCACAGCACAGCACCTCAGGCAGGAAAAATGGAGGAGGGTGCAAAAGGGGCTTTCTCTGTGTACCTTTTTCCTTCACCAAAGAGGAAAATCTTTCTGAGAAGCCGCCAGCAGATTTCCCCATACTTCACATTGACCAGACCTGGATCTCATGATTGTTTCTAGATGCAAGGGAGGAGGGGGGAGCGCCTGGGAGATCAAGTATCAGGTCTTTTAGCTGCTTTATAGGGAAGAGGGCAAAGAACAAGTGGCCCGGGCATAGCTGCTGTGTAGCAACAACAGTATCTGCCAGCCCTGCCCACAGTTTCAATTTGTCTGCTTGTTTTCACTCGGCACCTTAGCTTTTCCCTTCATGCTCTGTATTCACTGTCAACTGGAAAGTAAGTCTTTTCTTGTTGTTGTTGTTGTTAGATTAAATGTTTTTATTACTACAAAAGAGATAAATATAGTAGCTTATAATACATTTTTTATGATTGATTTTGATTTTTTTCCATAATATTTTATTGTCAAATTGTTTTCCATACAACACCCAGTGCTCTTCCCCATAAGTGTCCTCCACCATCACCACCACCTCTTTTCCCCCCTCCCCCTTCCCCTTCAACTCTCAGCTCATTTTCAGCATTCAATAGTCTCTCGTTTTACATCCCTCTCTCTCCCCAACTCTCTCTCCCTCCTCCCCTCCCCCTGGTTCTCCATTAGGTCTCTCCTGTTTTCCTGTTAGACCTATGAGTGCAAACATATGGTATCTGTCCTTCTCTGCCTGGCTTACTTCACTCAGCATGACACCCTCAAGGTCCATCCACTTTCCTACAAATGGCCATATGGCATTCCCTCTCATTGCCATGTAGTACTCCATCGTGTATATAAACCACATCTTCTTGATCCATTCGTCAGGTGATGGACATTTAGGCTCGGAAAGTAAGTCTTAATCAGATTCAGGTTAAACATTATTGGCAAGATCATTCATGGGCGATGCTGTGACCTTCATACTCTCTCACCTCAAGAAACAACCAGCTTCTCCACTAAATAAACATTTTATAAGATCCAAGCAGAGGGCGGGGTATCATCAGTGAAAGGCTAACCCACTGTGTGTCTCCCCCAGAGCCCTGTCCTGGTGGCTTACACATTTTATACTTATGGGAACTCCAGGTTCTTCCATAAATTCATTTTGGGTCATCTTGTTGGGATTACGTGTGGTAAGCAGTCGCCTCTTCTTGCCTGGGATTGCCCCGGGGGCTGATGAGTCACATGGGCAGGGCTAACTTAGTTCAAAGCACCTGAGAAGATTATGAACGCAGAAATGTTGCAATGGGATCCTTTCTTGATGTCGTCCTTAGGGCTTTCAGTCTAACATCAGGAACAAGGGGAGAGGAGATGAGCCTTCTCAGTGGTTTGCCACCGAGGCTCAGGAGAAGGTGTGCGGAGCCCTCCCCCAAGGTCAGCACTTGGTGAACACATTGGCAGTGTCCATGGAGCCTTCTCATGTGCTATCCTGACTTTCTGGTTTGCTTGTTTGCAGAGAGGCTGTGCTGCACCCGCTGGAGCCTCCATCATCCCCATCGGATAAGTGCACTCAGTGAAGATGATAGCTGAACCCAACGGCCAGGCTGAGGCCGTGGTGGCACCTGAGGCCATGTCAGGACAAGGCACCGTCCTTGAAAGGTTGGTGGGCCCCAGCCTTCTCAAGCCCTTGAAGCCTGTGTAGAACAAGGTGGTCTTGCTTCTGGCTTCCTTGGGGATGGCAACATGAACCTGGAAGGAGAATACCGGCCCGAGGTGGTCTTTCTTCAACAGAACCATGTGCCAACCTTTAACTGCCTACCCTTCTCTGCTGCCTCAATGGCAGTGATCTCTGCCCCCTCCCAGCGCCTTCCCGCCCCCTACCTCCAGCTCCCACCTCGTCTTGTCCTCTCAGATGCGTCTTAAAGTTAACTCAGTTTCCCCCGCCCTGTCCCAGTTTCCTTAAGTCAACCAAAGGCCGCCCTACCCTTCCGACCCCCAGGCTGAAACCGAGGCGTCCGCAGTGACTCATCTCCACCCAACCAGCTGCCGGTCCCGAGAGTCTCTGCAACATCGGCTTCCTTTCCTTGTCTCCCTTCGGCTTCCGCGCTGGCCGGCTGCCAACGTCTCTAGGAGGATAGTTCTGCTTCCTCATCTTACAGTCCTGGTCTCGTCACCCTGTCTGAGCCCTCTGCCAGCTCCTCCTTCGGGGCACAGGTGGGTCATGCCTTCCTCTCCAGAACCCCCCTTTCTATTCCACCTAACCTCCCAGGTCCATCTGCTCCAAAAGCCTTGATCCTTACTACCCGTTAATCACAGCAGAGGTATCACATGCCAGGCATTTGACGGCCATATCTTTAACCTTTATGGTTACAGCATAGGTATTATTGTCCCTTTCACAGACGAGGTAAACGGAGGCCAGGAGCCTCACACACAGGTCACACTGCCTATAAATAGCAGAACAGAGATCCAGCTCATGTCGGCGTGATCCAAAGCCCTTCATCCTGTGTAACTGCCCTCCATCACCCCATTCCGTCTTCTTCGGGGAGTTTGTGTTGCTCCTTGCCACTAAACCCCCCCTCTTCCTTCCAGCTTCTTCGAGTCCCTCCAACCCAGGGGTCCAGCGCACAGTTTCTCTAGTGGTTCCAGCCCACACTACTCACCCTCGCCTGGCCGTTGGGTTCGGCTATCGTCTTCACTGATGGGGATGATGATGGGGGTGTCTCACCTTTCCTGGCAGGAATCTCAGCCCCACGCGATTTGGCCCTTAATTATAGACTGTCGTGTGTGATTCTCTGGTTGTTGCATATTTGCTGGTCTTATTGCCAAGAAGCCTGTGAGCATCCAAGTTAGGGGATGGTGCTGGTACCCATTCCTGTCCCCCGGGACCCCCGACACAGAGCTGGGTGCGCAAATTCTCCGTGGAGCTGACCTGGTTCCCTAGGAAGGAGGCAGCGTCCCCATGTTCCAAAAGCTGGTTGAACCCCACCCTGTCTCGCCCCACCTTCCCCCTGCCAGCAGCAAAGCCTCGTATCCCACCCTGCATGCCTGCGTCCATACTCACGGACACACATTGTCCCTGTCACACACACACTTAATCCAAAGGTGTCTTCCCAGATGGGAGAACAATTATATATCTGGAACTCCACCCATAAGAGAAAGCTCCCTCCTAACTGAATTCTGGGGGGATGGGGGCCACCCTCCTTGTGGATTCCAGTGTGGATCCGTGGGGCCACGTGTTGGTGGGAGTTCACTGGGACAGGGGAGAAGCATCGACATCACATCCTAACAGAGTGTGGAGCTGGGCTGAGCACTGAGTGGGGGACTTGGTGTCCCAATTCTAATTCGGATCCTGCCACCGTACGATCTTGGGTGGGAAGGGAGGGGACAGATGTGATTTTGCCACTTTGGAACTTTGTGGCATCCTAGGCAGAGAAATTTGTGGGTCGAGGAGGGGTCCTCCTCTCCAGGGGGCCAGCATTGCACGGCCCCAGAAGGGGCATGAATGGTGCTCCCTGGAGCCAACCGCAGTCCCCACAAACCACTTCCTTTGCCCTTTAGGCTCCAAAATACCTCTCGGCCTTGATCCCCAGGCCCCCACATCTGACCTCCCAAAGCCGTTCATTCTTGGGGTTAAATCATTAGAAGAGCATCCAGTATGAAGCTCCAAACACTCAGAGTGATCTAGATTTCAGGCTGATTTTCTCCAGTACACTTAGGAGACAGCATGGAAGTCTGGGACTTGGTGAGAGGGTGCTAAGGGTGAGTGGGTCCGTGTAGGGCTGGGGAGCCAAGGTGGGGAGAGATGGCAAGGCGGTGGTGGGTGGGGCCCTGAAGCCTGACCTCTTCCTTTACAATTTTGCCTGTAGCCAGTCCCAACATGTGAACAGACACACTCGGTCTTACATAAGGACAAATGAAAACAATTGTGTAACATGCCGTGCGGGGCCCACAGAGCCTGGAGAAGGAGCCTGGGGAGGGGCAACGCTGTTGGGGGGCACGGGTGGTGTGAGCACGTCCCCCTTAAACACCATAGCCAAGCTGCCGGCCCTGCCCCTGTGGGGGAGGGGACACCGTCCTCGGAGGGAGACCAGCGTATCATTCCTTTGCTGCCACAGCGTGTCAGAGAGGCGCCCTGTGATAACCATCAGTGGAAGTTTTGCAACTCAGTGTGTGAAGCCTCCTGGACTGAGGGCTGAGCAAGTGCCTGCCTCTTTGGGATGGCCCCAGTGGCCACTGCCGGTGCTGCTGGCTGCACTCAGCCCGGGACAAGGGCTCAGGAGTCTGTGACCGAGATGGATCCAGCCACGCCATGAAGCCAGGAGCGTGCTCGGAGATCCGGGACGCTGTTCACACATTCGGGGCGCCTTCTGCACCTCCACCTGGGCCTGAGACCTTGTGCCAGCCTTTGGGACTGCCTCCTGAAGGAGCCCGACAGGCCCAGGCAGTGGCTGCCTGAGTCGCCCGTGGGTGTCCCAGCCCCACCTGGGAGAGACGGCCCCATCCTCGGCTCCAGGCAGCAGCGAGGCTCGGCCCGAGTTCCAGCAGGAGAGCAGCTGGAGGCAAGCACTGAGGGCCAAGAAGATGGACGAACAGGTGTTTAAGGGGGACCCAGACACTCCTCATTCCATCTCCTTCTCTGGCAGCGGATTTCTCTCCTTCTACCAGGCCGGGGCCGTGGACGCCCTTCGAGACCTGGCCCCCCGGATGCTGGAAACGACCCATCGCTTCGCCGGCACATCGGCGGGCGCAGTGATTGCGGCCCTGGTCATCTGCGGGATTGAAATGGGTAAGGCCTTGCTTCCGGGGTCCCTGGGGGAGCTTCTTGGGGGGGGCGGTTCCCCGAAGTGGAGCCTGAGGATGGCTCAGGACGCTTTGAGGAACAAAGCCAGGACTTCTGGGTGGTGGGAAAGGGAGAGGGGGGTCCAGTGGGACAGCAGGCAGCTGGCACATTTGAGGTCAGGGTCTGCCAGGTCCAACTCTCTGACCCACTGGGCGAGCGTGGACCCCTCTCTCCCTCAACACTCTTATCTGTGATGTCCTGTCTGCCAGGGAGAAGGAAAGGCAGTACCTTCCTCAAACAGCCTGGGCTTGGGAGTGATGCCATGACATGGTCATACCCTGGGATGAAGTGGCATTCCTGTTGGGCCTTGTTTGAAATGCACACATCCTTGGGCTGGGGGACACTTCACATCTTTATCACCATGGTGGGGCCAGCATCCATCCAGGCGGCTGGAGAGGTGCAAGCCTTGTGGTTGCGGGGATGAGCCGGAGGGCGAGAGACAGGGAAGGAATAGGATCTCACGTCACCTTCTTCCCCAGAGAGAAGGACCGGAGGGCAGAAAGGCCATCCGGTGCAGGGAAAGCGGATGTGTTCCAGGCAGTCTCATATGGCAGGCCTACTCCAGCATCCTCAGGGGCTGCATTTATCCATTTACTGTGCTACTGCGAGAGACAGATATAAACACTCAGACAGGTAACCTTGATAAGATGTAGGAATACAATTACGGCAAGAAAGGATCAGAGAAGAAAGTGGGGGCAGTTTTAGAAAAGGTGGTCAGGGAAGCCCTTTCCGAGAAGGCGACATCCCAGCGAAGACCCGAGTGATGTGAGAGAACAAGTCATTGGAAGATGGGTGAAAGAACGTTCCAGGTGGAGAAGCGGCCAAGGAGCCAGGGAGTGGGGGCGAGGAGGGGGGCGTGGAGGCCAAGGCTGGAGAGGCAGGTGGGGGTCAGATGGTGCACACGGGACTCCTCTGGGCGGAGCAGCAGGCTCTGGATTCACTCGGAGAGCTGGGGGCCACAGTCAGCAGGGAGGGGGCGACATGGGGAGGGGCTGAGGGCAGCACTCCTCGTGCACTGGATCCCAGCTCAGCCATTCCACCACGTGGGCTGGGGGCACACTCTTGTGGCTCCGTTTCTGCATCCGTAAGGTGGAGACTCTGTGTGTACCTAATTCCCAGTGTCGGTAAAGGATTAACTGAACTCCAGTGGCCGGTTTATCACAGAGTCCGGCACCCCGGAACGACTTTTGTGCGTGTCAACTACCCGGCTGGGGTTTTTAAGGAACCTCACTCAGCGGCTGGCTGGGCCGAGTGAGTCGGAGGGGGAGGGGCAGCATGAGGGAGACTCCGGTGTGTCTCGTGAGGGTGGGGCACAGCAGGTGGCTGGGTGATGACAGAATGAAGCCAGTGGGTTCAGGATACACTTTGACCAGTGAGCCATGCAGAAGGTCCCACTGCATTGTGTGAGGAAGGGGTGCGGCCGGCTGCCTTCCCCTCCCGGGGACCCCTATGCTTGGTGAGAAGTCTGTCTTCATTGTAAAGAGTAATAGTAATGTCCATTTACTGAGTACCTCTTATGGGCAAATAATATTTCCTTTCTAATATTTTACAAGTAATGAACTCTCTCATTCTACAAAACTCAAACAATGCAAACTATGTGGAGGTTTTTTTTTTAAGCCTCCCTCCTGTAGCCAGTGCTAAGGGCTCTGCTTAGATCCTCTACATCTTTCTTTCTCTTATTTAAATTCTAGTATAGTTAACATAGGATGTCATATTCTTTTCAGGAGTACAATCTAGCAATTCAATAATTCTGTACATTACTCAGTGCTCGTGATGGTAAGTGTCCTCTTGATCCCTTCATCTGTTTCCCCCTCCCCCACCCGCTTCCCCTCTGGTAACCATCAGTTTGTTCTCTGTAGTTAAGAGTCTGTTTTTTGGTTTGTCTCTTTTTCTCCTTTGTTTTGTTTCTTAAAGCCCACAGAGGAGTAAAATCATGGTGTTTGTCTTTTTCTGACTGATTTCTTTCACTTCACATTATACCCTCAAAGTCCATCCTTGTCGTTAGAAAGGGCAAGATGTCCTTCTTTGGTATGGCTGAGGAACTAGCCATTCATCAGCCAGCGGGCACTTGGGCTGCTTCCGTAATCTAGCTGGCGTAAATAATGGTGCGGTAATCATAGGGGTGCACGTAGCCTTTCGAATTAGTGTTTCCATAGTCTTTGGGTAAATATCCAGTAGTGGAAATACAAACATATAGTAATTCTGTTTTTAATTTTTTTGAGGACCCTCCACACTGTTTCCCACAGGGGCTGCACCAGTTTGCATCCCCACCAACAGCGCACCAGTGTGCCTTTCTCTCCACATCCTCGCCAACACCTGTTGTTTCGTATGTTTTTGATTTTAGCCATTCTGACGGGTGGAGGTAATTTCTCCTTGTGGCTTTGATTTGCATGTCCCCGAGGATGAGAAGCTGAGCGTCTTTTCAGGTGTCTGCTGGCCCTTCTATCTCTTTCTTAACGCACAGAGTCCTCTTTGAATGTAGTAGTTAATGTTTCAGTCACACAATGGACCCTAGAACAAGGCTTCAGAAAGGGGTGAGAGCGCCCACTCCCTCGTCTGAGAGCCCCAGAATTCCTGCCCTTGGAGACATCCTGCCTCTGGGATTCTGTCCTTTCCTGGGTATCGATGTCACTCACCTGCCCTGTTGCTCCAACCTGTGTCGTATCTTTATTGCTACTTCTTAAAATACACCTTCTGGGAGAGTTTAATGGTGTTTCCGTCTTCTGGCATTCACGGCCTTGTCAGAACTCATTCATTTCTATCAGTTCAACCAATACTTCCAGAAGCTGACTTGGGCAGGCTGTGACAGGCATGGACAGCAGGGCGAGAGGCACTGAAACCCATGAGGACACCCAACTGTAGGTGTGACCAAGGTCCGGATCATGCACTGCCCGTGATCAGGAGAGTAGTTCAAGGGGGGGTGAGGTGGACGCAGGACTTGGCTCTGTCATTCTGCAGAGCATTTGTGAGATTTTTTATCTCACGTCATTCCAGTCTGCTTCATTCAAGTTTACTGCCAGGTAATTTGCTAGTATTTCCTTTATACCAGGCACTAAGCCTTTGGCATATCACCTCATTCAGTCCTCCCAACAACCCTGTGCGGTGAAAACTCTTATCATCTCCATTTACAGAGGAGGAAACTGAGTCACAGAAAGCTTAACTGACTTGCCTAAGGGGGTACATGCCGTACTTGGTAAAGCTGGGATTCTAACGCAGTCTGGCCCAGCGTCCTCACGCTCGCCTTTTAAACCACTCCGCTTCTTTTTGTTGTTGCTGTTTTTAAATGTTTAGTTATTTTTGAGAAAGAGAGAGTGAGTGTGAGAGGGGCAGAGAGAGAGGGAGACAGGATATGAAGCCGGCTCTGCACTGACAGTAGAGAGCCCGACATGGGGCTCAAACTCATGAATTGTGAGGTCATGACTTGAGCTAAAGTTGGATGCTTAATTGACTGAGCCACCCAGGTGCCCCCCAAACACATTGCTTCTTGACAAAGCAATGTCAGGGAGTACAGGTGCTGGTTGCATGGGTCCTGGGGTCAGGGAAGTCTCTCTGAGCAGATGGAATTTGCACACGGACCTGGAGAGGGGGAGGGAGCCAGCTGTGAGAATATCTGGGGAGAGCATTCTAGAGAGAGAAAATGACTTGTGTAACATCCCATCATCAGAAGCAGAACAAGAATATGGACTCCATTTCCTGACTTTCTTTGACGATCTTTACCTCTTTCAGTATATATTCCATTAAGACTATCTCATGGCTTGGGGCACCTGGGTGGCTCAGTCGGTTAAGTGTCTGACTTCAGCTCAGGTCATGATCTCACAGTTCGTGAGCTCAAGCGCCGCATTGGGCTCTGTGCTGACAGCTCAGAGCCTGGAGCCTGCTTTAGATTCTGTGTCTTCCTCTCTCTCCCCTTCCCCCGCTTATGCTCTGTCTCTCTCTCTGTGTCTCAGAAATAGATAAACATTAACAAGAAAAAATTTTTAAAAATTTTTTATTGTTTATTTACTTTTGAGAGAGAGAGAGAGAGACAGAGATAGAGTGCGAGTGGACGAGGGGCAGAGAGAGAAGGAGATGCAAAATCTGAGCTGTCAGCACAGAGACCAACATGGGGCTTGAACCCACAGACTGTGAGATAATGACCTGAGCTGAAGCTGGACGCTTAGCCAACTGAGCCACCTAGACACCTCCCAAAAAAAAAATTTTTAAAAAGACTATATCATGGCTCATTTAGCCATTCCATTGATGGAACAGTCACATTTTTGTTATAAACAACACTGCAATAAACATCTGATGTCTCTCATCCCGACAGAATGTTTCTCTAGGATAGGCATTCACATTAATGTACCAGACTTGACTAAATCATTCTCTAACCACTAGCAGTGTGTTCAAGTTCTAATTTTCCCACAATGTCATCAATTCCTGGTATTGTCAGACCTCAAAGTTTTAAGTCAATCTAATGATGTGAAAATACACATTTTATTTTGCTTATTTAATTTTCATAGCCTGATTGGTCGTAATGTGAAGCATCTCTGCGTATTTCCTGCCCACTTGTGTACCCTCTTCTGTGACTTACCTGTCTGCTTGAGAGATTTTCCTGTTTTATTTCCTACCATTATCTTGTTCTCTAACTTGTAGTAGATGTTCTTCATATGGTTAGCACACGAGCCAAGTGGCAGTTATAGACATTACAGCTCTTTCATTCCACTCCATGGCTTGTCTTTTTATTTTAGGATGTCTTTTGTCATTCAGAAAATATCAGTTTTAACACAAATGTATCAATCTTTTCTTCTTATAGTTTCTGTGTTTTAATATCTTTACTTTGTTACAATGGTTCCCTCTACATGTTCTTTCAAAAGTTCTGAAGGTTTTTGCTCTTTCATCAATCCAGCTGCAATTTATTTTGTGGCTAGTTTGAGATAGAAATCAAAGTTTTTCAGGGGTGCTTGGGTGGCTCAGTCGGTTGAGCATTGGGGTCATGATCTCGCAGTTCCTGAGTTCAAGCCCCATATTGGGCTCTGTGCTGACAGCTCAGAGCCTGGAACCTGCTTCGGATTCTGTGTGTCTCTCTCTCTGCCCTTCCCCTGCTTGCACTCTGTCTCTCGATCTCTCTCCAAGGTATAAACATTTTTTAAAAATTAAAAAACAACAACAAAGTTTTTCATCATTTTGCCATGTGATAACCAATTTCTGCACACCACTGACAGGCAACCCTCTTCACACTGGTTTGAGATGTCGCTTCTGATTTACTCAAGCTTCAGACTCGCAAGGGTCTGTCCCTGGAGTCTCTCTTCTCTCCCACAGGTGACTTTGTGTATTTCTGCACCGCATCTCACTGTTTTAATCACTGTAGCTTTATTACATGTGGCAACCCCTCTCCTCTGCTCCTCTTCCAATTCTTCTTCAAATATTGTCTCTGTTATTCTTGACCCTGCTTCCTCGCTATGAAAAGCTCTGTTAGGATTTTAATTATATCTTCCCATTTATAAATATGGCCTCTCTCTATTTCTTCTGGCCTTTGCTGTCATTCAGTAAAGATTGCGTATGTCTTTACTGAATGTGTTAGTTTTTGTTTCTATGAAATATGGGCTCTTTTTTCTTATGGCATTTCCTAATCCAATTGATTATTGCTGAGATAAAGGAAAATTGACTGTTTTTACATATTGATCTTGTTTTGAGCAAACTTGTGAACATTCTGAATGTTTCCAAAAGTCTGTTGGTAGATGGTTTCATATTTTAGGTGCAAATAATCACTGTATCTCCATGTCACCAGATTTCATCTCTTTTTATTTTTTTTAAGTTCATTTATTTTTGAGAGAGAGCAGGAATGGAAGAAGGGCAGAGAGGGAGAGAGGGAGAGAGAGAGAATCCCAAGCAGGGTCCACACCACTGTCACCAGACTTGATGGGGGGCTCAACAAGATGGAGGGGCTCGATGGGGGGCTTGAATCCACCAACTCTGAGAGCATGACCTGAGCTGAAACCAAAAGTTGGACTCTTCACCGACTGAGCCACTCAGGCATCCCTGAGGTTTGTCTATTTAAAAAAAAATTCTTCCACATGTGGCCCACGGGGCTCTCGCCTCTAGCTCACATTTGTTCCCAGCCTGGACTTTCTGCCCTGAGACTGCATGTTTTGTTCCTGTGAAAGCTGAGGCAGAAGGTCCATCTTCTGGACATGTGTGCCAAGCTCTGTGACAGGACCAACTCGGGGTGCGTGAAAACGTCTCTAAAACCACTCGGCACAGGGCCTGGTTTCCATTAGTGACGCAGTAAAGGTCTGTGTTCGTTCATTCATTCACGTGGGGACGGATGGTCTTCATGACAACTGGTGGGGCTTCTTAGAAATTTCCAGTCTGGCCAGAAGTGGGGCTGGGAGCTTGCCTCCAAGTTGTAAAAATAAAATTGTTTTTCGTTAAAGAATGGGGATTTGGTGGACTTACAACCCCATCCCTCCTTAACTACTTGGCACCTTTCCACCTGTAAAAACCACATGGCCATTCATTTCTTCGTTCATCCATTCATTCGTTCATGCATGTAACAAGTGTTTGTAAGCATATGGTAGGCTCTGCAGAGGACACAGAGATATAACATAAAATGAAACTCTGCCTTCGCCCTCAAGGAACTTATAGCCTACTTGGACTTAAAGGCAACCACCAGGTAGATGTAGCACAGGAGAGTTCCAACAAAAGGTTAGAAAACTCGAAGGCATAGGAGTGCGGAGGAAGGGGCAACGTCTCCAGTGCTAGGAGGCCTTGCGGAAGTGGCATCTAAGATGGCGTCTGAAAGGTGAGGAGAGGGGCACCTCTCCATCAGTTGAGTGTCTGGCTTCAGTTCAGGTCATGACTTCATGGTTTGTGAGTTCGAGCCTCGCATCCGGCTGTCCTCTGTCAGCGCAGAACCTGTCTGGATCTTCTGTCCCCCCCCCACCCTTCTACCCCTCTAACACTCCCCTGCTTGCGCTCTCTCAAAAATAAGCATAAAAAAATGGTGAGGTAGGGACAGGTTGGGCAGGAGCCTAGGCTTCTAGCGAGGACCTCGAATTACATCACGACAGTAACACAGCAGGGTGGGGAAAGGGGATGCCTCCAGGGGCTGGTGAATGGTGCAGGTTGACTGAGGTCAGGGGCCACATGCAAGTGTCCGAGAAGTGGCTTTGGGCTCAGCAAGAGTTGTCCAAGATGGGAAAGGGCTGCTCCAGAAGAAGGGAGCACCTGTCCTCCTAGAGACCCACCTGCCTGCCTAATTGCTGCTCCTGTGGGTCCCCCCTTCATTTGATGCTGTCACGAGATGACCTATAGACCCAAGGTCTCCAGATTCCCAGACTGAAACACACAGGGAGAAATATTGTTTACGTTATAATCCCGTGTACACATAATTCTAAAAAAAGAGTTTCATGATAGAAGGCCATAGTTTAATGCCGTAATTTAATATTTTCTTCTAGTCATTAAAACAATCTTTCCCTCAGCTGCACAATCAAATCACCCAGGGCGCTTTTATTTTTATTTATTTATTTTTTTAATATAGTTTATTGTCAAATTGGTTTCCATACAACACCCAGTGCTCATCCCAACAAGTGCCCTCCTCAGTGGCCCAGGGTGCTTTTAAAATGCCCATGGCCCATGGGGAGCCTGGGGGGCCCAGTCGGTTTAGCGTCCTACTTCAGTTCAGGTCATGATCTCACATCTCGTGAGTTCGAACCTGGCGTGGGGCCCTGTGCTGACAGCTTCAGATTCTGTGTCTCCCTCTCTCTTTGCCCCTCTCCCATCTATGCTCTATCTCTCTCTCTCTTTCTATTAAAAATAAACATTAAAAGAATTTTTTTAGTGCTCACTGCCCAGGCTACTCCCCAAGCACATTAAATCACGATCCCCCTGGGGCAGGGGCAGAAGCCAGGCACCAGTGTTCATGCAACCCCCAGGGGATTCCAGTGTGTAGCCAGGTTGAGACTCACTGAGCTTTGGAAAACTAGATGTGCTGCCCGCTTAAGATCCGATGAATGTCTGACCAGGCAGTGGAAATTGCTGGGGCATTTTGTATGGAAACTGCAAAATGCCCATCACAGTACTGGCCTCATGAAAATTCTCTGTCCGGTTTTTAATGGGGAATGGCTTTTTCCATTCAATTTCCATCATTTCTAGAACACTTTTATTACCTCCAAAAGTAATAAAACCCCATATCCCTTAGCTGTCGCCTCTCAATTCCTACTCCCCCACCCCCTCCATCACCACCACCAAGTGCCCGGCAGCCACTAATCTACTTTCTGTCTCTGTAGATTTGTCTATTCTGGACATTTCCTATCAATGGACTCACACAATATGTGGTCCTTTGTGTTTGGATTCATTTATTTAGCAGAACGTTTTCAAATGCATCCATACTGTTGCATATGTCATAGTTTCATTATTATTATTATTATTATCAAATATTCCATTGTGTGGATATAACACGTTTTATTTATGCATTCATCAGGTAATATACATTTCAGTTGTTTTTTAACTTTAGGCTATTATGAATAATGCTGCTATAAAAATACATGTGCATTTTAAAAACTTATTAATAACTTTTTTAACCAAGAAAATTTCAAACATGTTAGAGAAAGGGCAAAACCATGGACCCCCAAGAACCTCATCCTGTAACTTCAAGAGTTATTAACATTTCCTACCTGGGTTTCATCCAGAGCCTCCCCACCCTGCCTTGCTTTGTTTTTTAGATTTTTAATGTTTTAATAACATTAAGCTCATGTGGAAGTTGCATGTAGCCTCACTAGGCTTTGGTTTTTACATGAACCCCTCAGAGCGTGTATCTCCGTGCAGAGGAGAGCTGAGTCTGAGGAGGCCCAGGGGCGCAGAGGCTGCCTGAGACCCTGAGGGGCAGGTGCCTGCCTCAGTGGCTGTTGCCCAGCAACTCCCAGGGGGTGAGGGGAGGGACCATGAGCTCATCAAGTAGCTTTGTTTTGTCCTCTGAAAGTCATTATTTTCAAGGGGCACCTGGGTGGCTCAGCTGGTTAAGCATCCGATTCTTAGTTTCCACTCACTCAGGTCATGATCTCACAGTTTGTGAGTTTGAGCCCCGACTGGGGCTCTGCTCTGGCAGTGCGCGGACCCTGCTTGGGATTGTCTTTCCCTCTCCCTGCCCCTCCCCTGCTCACAGTCTCTCTCTCTCTCTCTCTGTCTCTCAAAATAAACTTAAAAATGTTTCGTTAAAAAAAATATATATTTTGTTAAGTAAGTATTTTCCAAACACTGTCATGCTGCCTTCTCAACATTGCCAACCCCCAACCTCTGCCCCAGCCCCCACCACCCCAGACACCCAAACCACTAAATAAAATATTAAAAGGGTAGGGTCAGGGTCAGGGCTGGGATTGGGAGCTTTTCTTTTCACTTCCAGGGTACGCAGTCTCGGGAGGCAGCCCATCCCTGTGCCTTTGCTCCAGCCGGTCCCTCTCTGAAGAACGCCATCCCTCCTGCTGTCCCCATGTAACCTGATTAGAAATCAGGCTCCCTGGATTCTGAGACCCACAGTGTCCTACAGGCAGATCATGAGCCTAGCTTGCCACACACATTGTTTTCACATGGCCTTCCACAGTAGGGTTCAGTAAGGAGGGAGGTGGGGTTCAGGCCAAAGCTGGTGTGATTCCGACGTCTAAACTCTCTCCCCTACTCCTTTCCCTCTGGGCTCAGGAATCCACTCAGCAGTGAGTGACCTTGGACAAGCCACTCTGAGCTCGGCTCGGTTGCTGTACAAGGGGAAAGAGTCATGCCTGCCTTGCCCTCTCCACGGCCTGGGTCTGGGAATCACAGAGGTTCCTGTGAATGAGCTTTGCGAACTAAGGGGTTAATACTACAGTTGCTTTGGTTGGGATAGCAGAGGCTTCAGCAAGACGGAAGAGCGTAGATCACTCATGCACCCTTTGCACTCCAGCCTCCAGCTCCACAGAGTTAGAAGCGGGGTTCCTTCCCTTGTGCTGCCCACAGTCCAGCAGGGCTCCCCACGACCTCTCTATTTCAGCTAGTTGGGGAGGGAAAAGTGGAGGGCACACCTCTTTTCTTTAAGGGCAGGCTTTGGAGGTGACACACATCACGTCCCCTGACCTCCCGTGGATCCGAACTTAGTCACGTGGCCACATCTGACTGCAAAAAAAAAAAACCTGGGACATATAGACTTTATTCTGGGAAGCCATGGAGAACGGATGGTGGGGACAATTAGCGGTCTCTGCCACCATGACTGTAATCGGAGATACAACAATGATGGAAAACTCCGTCTCTCCCTGGGACCAAGACCATGACTCCATAACCACCAGGCCAAGTCCATTCTGTTGGCTGGGGAGGCCTCAGCTCTGAACTGTCAGTAGGCCTCCCTCCTGGCAGCTGAGGGTGTGAGAGCCTCAGTCCTCCTACGGCCCGGGGCCGGAAACCACCGCACCCATTACATCCCCTACCAAAAATGGCCTTCTGGTTTTCTCTTGAGAGATGTTACCTCCTCCCAAGATGCCTTCCCATTGGACCCCACTAGATCTCTTTTCATGACCTCTAGTCTGCTCATAGAACCTGTCCACCTGTTCTAGCACTTGATGATAGATGGTCTTAACGATTTCGAGTGCTGTGTCTCATTTCATCAACTAGCTTGGTTGAGCAGTCTGAGATCTTATGAGTCCTGTGGCTCCACAAACGGCTTGTCAAACAGGAAATGCTTGATAAACTCCCGATGATTGCTGGCTGTTGGCAGGCGTGACGTTGAATGTGTTTTGCAATTCTATTTTGGAGTCTACCTGACTCTTAGATAATTTTCTGCATTTATGGAGATGATTAGACTTATAATACTAGAATTTCATAGATGGAAGGTCAGTGAGTCCAACTGTTTCATTTTACAGGTGATTGTGTTTCGACTTTGGGAGAGGAAGCAACTGGTTGGAGGTGGATCTTGCTTTGACCAATGGTTTCCAAACTGTGTTCCGCAGAACTCCATTGATCTATGAGAATAAAGGAGGTTGAGGGGAGGGGAGAGTCAGGGAACAGGGAGACACACAGAGACCCTGGGACCTTCTCCCAGCTTCAAAAAGTATAGTTCCAGGGGTGCCTGGGTGGCTCAGGCAGTTGAGTGTCTGACATCAGCTCAGGTCACGATCCCACAGTTTGTGGGTTCAAGCCCCACATGAGCCTCTGTGCTGATACCTCAGAGCCTGGAGTCTGCTTCAGATTCTGTCTCCATCCCTGCCCCTCCCCCACTTGGGCTCTGTCTCTTTTTCAAATACAAATGAACATCTAGGAAACTTTTTAAGAAGTATAGTCCTACTATTATGCATTCCTTTTAAAATCATATTCAGAGGAAGGTTCCAATGATATATATATGTATATATGTGTGTGTGTGTGTGTATACGTATATATATAAGTTTAAAAGGTACTGTTTGAGTCTAATCCACTTAATGCACAGGCAAAGAAGTTGAGGACCAGAATCTGGCTGACTTAGAGTGGTAAAACAGACCAGTCATTCACTCATTCCAGGTTCGTCCCAGGGATCCAGCCGCAAACAAAACAGCTGTGTGCCCTCCTGAGGCTGACATTGTCTTGATGGAATCCAGCCATAAATAACCAAACACATAAAAAAAAATCAGTG
Source organism: Mungos mungo (assembly GCA_004023785.1). Classification (NCBI taxonomy): domain Eukaryota; kingdom Metazoa; phylum Chordata; class Mammalia; order Carnivora; family Herpestidae; genus Mungos; species Mungos mungo. Next base: position 19,036 of record PISW01004681.1, read on the forward strand.
TGCATGCTCCAGAGAGAAAACTAAAGCAGGAGAAGGGTGTGGTAAATGATTCAAGGATGACATCTCAGGTGCACTGGCCGGGAGAGGCCTCTCTGAGGTGGAAGGAAGGGAGGAGGAGCCAGGAGAGCTCAGCGTCCCGGGCTGAGAGACCTATAGCGCAAACGTGCTTGAAGTCTCACAGCGGAAGGCAGCTGTCCTTCTGCATAGGAGGTGGGCTTCCAAAGGACCTTGCAAAGCACATGAGAGGCTCAGAGGGGCAGCGACGGTGTGGGGGGGGGCGCCTCACATTCGTGGCACGGCAGGGCCCTCCCATGGAGATGGAGTCCGCTACAATCCTGGTCTCCCTCCCACCTGCCATGTCAGTGATGAAAGACCAAGGCTGAAGTTATTGTCATTGGCAGACGGCCAGGTGTGTTTCAGGCAGTGGGCCCAGTGGGCCCTCGGGGGCTTGTACTGGAAGGACAAGGCTACTTGTGAGAACCTTGGTTCTGGTGACCCCTGTCTTGAATCACCCGTGGTGGGTCAGTGGAGGAACAAGACACCCGGGGTGGTGGAGACCGCAGTTCCCAGGAGGGAGGGAGATGGGGTGGGGGTTCCGGCTCAGCCGCACATCCCTGTGGGTCCTTGGCCGGCCAGTGACCGCCTCCCCCTCGGTTTCCCCGTCTCTAACTTGGGGGTGCGAGCACATCCTCTAGACATTACAGTGAGGGAAAAAGAAGGCATGGGTGTTCCTGGCACAGTGCCTGGCAAAACAAGCCATGATGAATGCATGTCGAGTGAAGGGAGGAATAAGTACAAAGAAAATTATCTTGAAATAGAAAAGCATAGGTGAAGCAGCTTTTTCATACTTCACCGAAGAATGTTCTAATGAACTTATTAAACTTAGTTAAACAAAGATTGCTAGGGGCCCCTGAGTCGCTTATTTGGTAAAGTGTCCAGCTGTTGCTTTAGGCTCAAGTCATGATCCCAGAGTCATGGGATCGAGCCCCTTGTTGGGTTCCATGTTGAGCATGGAGTCTGCTTGAGACTCTTTCTCTCTCTCTCTCTCTCAAAAAAAAAAAAAACCCACACATACACAAAGATTACTAGACTCCAACCTTGTCCAATTAACTTTATTTTTGAGACAGAGAGAGAGAGAGCACACAAGTAAGCACGAGCAATGGAGGGCAGAAGGAGAGAATCTCAAGCAGGCTCCACGTTCAGCACGGAGCCCAACACAGAGCTGGATTCCATGACCCTGGGATCATGACGAGCCGAAATCAAGAGTTGGATGCTCAACCAACAGAGCCATCTGGGCATCCCTAATATTTTTAATATTTTAATTGTGAGCTCATCTGTACAAAGACTTAGTTTTTTGCAAATTCTATGTGGTCTGGGCAGTGACAGGACCCAATTGAGTGGGCTTTCCCTGGCCCTGGCCAGGCACCCCTGGGTTATCCTCCACCCAGGATCAATTTTCATGGTCATTATGCTGGTAGGCTGTGTCAATTCAAACTCTAAACCCCATGTAAGGCAGGCTTGGGAGACTTTGAATTTTCATGGGAAACTATCTTTTCACCCAGAGCCCTGGGCAGAGATAAGCTACTGACACCTTTCACTGGTCCAGCAATTATTGGAGTGTCCTGACTTTAAGTGGGGGGTCTCAGTGCCCCTCACACAGCCCAGGACCACAGCCTCTGCCCCTGCCTGTTTCTGGTCTGATAACTACATCACCAACTTTCTTCTCATGGCCCTGGCTTCCAGTTCCTTCATGTCTTCCCCTTCTTTCTGGTGAGTTCACCTGTGTCTCACAATGTTTTTTAAAAATTTATTATTGAGACAGAGAGAAACAGAGCATGAGTGGGAGAGGAGCAGAGAGCGAGGGAGACACAGAATCTGAAGACAGGCTCCAAACTCTGAGCTAGCTGTCAACCCAGAGCCCGACGTGGGGCTCAAACGCACGAACTGTGAGTGTGACCTGAGCCGAAGCCAGACACTTAACCGACTGAGCCACCCAGGTCCCCGTCACAATTTTATTTTATATCAGGCTCTCCATTGTTATGGTTATTCCTGAAGCTGGAAAAGTTCCTATATTGCTGGAGCGGAAAGTGTCCCCAAAGCTCTTTAAGAGAGAACCGTAATGAGACCTCCATTTTTCCCCCATGCGTGCATGTGTACGTGGGCGTCTGCTCTTACACAATGCGTGTATGTGTGCTCGTGTCCCAGATGTAACCGGGAGTTCAGTCCCAGCTGCTAGGTATGCTGTCAGAATCAAAATGTCTTCATCAGAAATCATTCCCGAGTTACTTATCTGCCCAAGAGGGCAGCATGTCCTGTAAAAAGTACTCTGCTCTGACTCATGTCTCAGTGTCACGCTATTAACAGATATTTATCAAGCACTTAGAATGTGCCGGGCACTGTGTTCAATGCCTTGGGTGAATTATTTATTCTCATCTTTTCACAGCCGCATGAGGCAGACACTATATTTCTACCCATTTTAGAAAGGAGGAAACAGGTATTTAGAGAGATTAGCTAACTTGCCAGGGTTTATCCAACAAAGCCAAGACTGAGCTGTCTCTCCATTTCTACCTTCCCCATCCTGTTTAGATGTTGCTTTGTAAATGACTCGACAGCTTTCCTGTCAAACACTGTGGCTAAGCCATCATTTGCACATTGGCTAAGAACATGAGATCAAATGACATGATAAGTGTGCAAAAAGGACTTTTCATAAAATGCTAGAAATGACATCACTGCGTGGTGGTTGTAACTTGCACTACTGTGTTGAGATCAGAACCTTTTAACTCACTCCAAGTAATGTGTTTCATATGTTTGACCATTCCAACCAAGTGGATAAAAGGTTATTTTCTCCCAAACGATCTTCTGGACTCTTAAACTGAAGAGAATTGAATGCCAAATCTGGTAACACTCTTTGAATATGTTTTTTACACAGTGGAAATATCTAACAATTTGCAAAGCAACTCAAGGGGGTGATGTCCTGCAATTCATCTCCCTCAACATCAACCATCGTTAACTGAGCCTCTGCTGAGTGGTAGGCACTGTGTGGCTAACAGTCGTGGGCATCTGTGTCTTTTTTTTTTACTTTAAATATAATAAGCTTTTTTTTTAATTTTTAAATTTTATTTAAATCCAAGTTAGTTAACATGTAGTATACTAATGATTTCAGGAGTAGAATTTAGTGATTCATCACTCTCATATAAACACCCTGAGTCCATCCCAACAAGTGCCTCCTTCACGCCCATCACCCATTTAGCCCATCCCCCACCCCCCACCTCTAGCAACCCTCAGTTTGTTCTTTGTATCTAAGAGTCTCTTAGTGGGGTGCCTGGGTGGCTCAGTCGGTTAAGCATCCGACTTCAGCTCAGGTCATGATCTCACATTCGTGGGTTCGAGCCCCGCGTCGGGTTCTGTGCTGACAGCTAGCTCAGAGCCTGGAGCCTGCTTCAGATTCTGTGCCTCTCTCTCTCTCTGCCCCTCCCTGCTCATGCTCTGTCTCTCTCTGTCTCAAAAATAAATAAAATATTTTTTAAAAAATAAAAAAAAAATAAGAGTCTCTATGGTTTGCCTCCTTATCTGTTTTATTTAATCTTACTTTTCCTTCTTTTGCTCTATGCTCATCTGTTTTGTTTCTTTTTTATTTTCTTAATGTTTTTTATTTATTGTTGAGAGACAGAGGCAGAGCATGAGCAGTGGCTGGACAGAGAGGGAGACACAGAATCTGAAGCAGGCGCCAGGCTCTTACTGTCAGCACAGAGCCGGGCATGGGGCTCAACCACCCACGAACTGTGAGATCATGACCTGAGCTGAAGGCAGATGCTTAACCAACTGAGCCTCCCAGGCGCTCTTTGTTTGGTTTCTTAAATTCCATGTAGGAGTGAAATCATATGATATTTGTCTTTCTCTGATTTCACTTTGCATAATACACTCTAGTTCCATCCATGTTGTTGCAAATGGCAAGATTTCATTCTTTTTCTAGTTAGGTAGTATTCCATTGTATATATATACACCACATCTTCTTTATTCATTTATTAGCCAATGGAAACATGGTTTTTCTCCATTTTAGTTCTGGAATATTGCTAGATTTACAGAGAAGTTGCTGAGATTACACAGATAGTTTGATATGTCCTTCACCCAAGTCTCCCGTAATGTGAGCATCTTCATAACTATGATACACTTGTCAACACTAAGCCATCAACATTGGTACATTACTATCACCATAGATTTCACCAGTTTTTTTTCTAGCGATGTCCTTTTAATGCCCCAAGATCTAATTCAGGATCCCTCACTGCCTTTGGTGGATCCATTTCTAAACCAGCTGGCTCATATTAAAATAGCATTGTCTTCCTTACTTCACTTTCGGATTAAATTCAGCAAAGACAGTGAGCTCTATTTCCAATTCTATAGGGAAGACAGGCAAAAGAACAATAAACAAACCACCAGACCAGCTTGACTCCCATTTGACTCGGGAGTTGATCGTAGCTCCTACTCTGCCCTCAAGAAACCACCCTGTAAGGAAGAATCTCTTACAAAGCTCAGGGCCGTGTGTCCATCGATGTGGGGGCAAGACTTAGGCCCGGGCTTGACAGAGAAGACTGCTCTGTGGTTTGCTTTCTCACAATCCCGGGTCCAGCTGAGTCACCGAATGTTCCACCTCCATGCCCACCAGCTAGAAAGATTCCTCTCAGTGCAGCAGAAAAGACATGCTTTGATCTCCTTCTTCAGCTTATCATTCATTCATTCACTCACTCGTTCTTTTAGTTTATTTATTTATTTTGAAAGAGAGAGAGAGGCTGAGAGTGGGCAGAGAGAGAGAATCCCAAGCAGGCTCCACACTGTCAGCTCAGAGCCTGGCATCGCAGAACCTGGAGATCATGACCTGAGTGGAAATCAAGTTGGATGCTTAACCAACTGAGCCAGCCAGGTGCCCCTCATTCATTCATTTTTAAAACATGTATTATTAATTCAGCAAACATTTATTAAGTTCCTACAGTATGCTGGGTACTGAATTAAGTGCTGAGGGCATAATGGAGAACAAAACAGAAATAGTCCCTGCTTATGGAACATTAAATTATTTATTTATTTGTTCTTGAATATCTTGAATACTGAGTGTTCAACACTGTGCTAGGTAGTAATGTGGGGGGTGGTGTGATCTTTTTAATACAGGCCCCGCCCTCAAGAGATGCAGCTGGCTAGAGACAAAAGACAAGCCACTCAAGATAGCCTGAGATAAATGGTATATGTTTGAGACAGAGAGCTAAGTAAGAATAGGGGCGGGGGGGGGGGGGGGGGGGGGGGGGGGGGGGGGGGGGGGGGGGGGGGGGTGTGAGCAGGGAGGGCTTCATGGAAGAGGCCCAGATCATAAATTATGCTTAAGGGTGAGGTCTGCACGGTTTAAAAAAAAAAAAGGAGGGGGGTTGCACCTCGCTGGCTCAGTCGGGAGCATGTGGCTCTTGATTTCAGGGTTGTGAGTTCGAGCCCCATATTGGGTATAGAGATTACTTAAAAATAAAATCTTAAAAAAAAAAAAGTGTGTGTGGAAGGGAAATAAGCAGGATGGTGCCCTTGTGTTTACCCAGGAGAGCTGAGACAGAGGGGCTGAGGAGGGGCTTTGGGTGGGGGGATAGAAGAGTATACGTTTGAAGGTGTGGTTTGGGTTTTGTTGGGAGTCTTCTGGTTTCCCAGGACATCCGAGCCCTTAGGAAGTGTGCTAAATCCTAGAAAGGCAGATCCTAAGAGGCTTCTCAGAACCACCCCCCCCCCCATCCCGCCGTGGGAAATAGAGGCTCTGAGAGACTAAGCCGGCAGCCGCCTGTGGTGGAAAGAACAACGGAGGAGGCTTCCCGGAGGCCGGGCTCTGGGGCTTCCGGCCATGTGCCCTGGGGCAAGTGACTGCTGTGCTCTGTTTCCTCATCAGTTAAGAGATAACCTAGCACCTACCTCAAAGGAGTGTCCTGAAGATTAGATGAGACACTGAGGCCTCAGAGCCCCGCATAGCACTCAGCACCAAGGAGATTCCAGAAAGTGGTAGCAAACGTGGTGAGGACTGTAAATGAGAAACGAGAGCACTGCGGTCTCAGGAGAACTTCAAGACTCCTATGACATAGATGAACCACTTAATAAACATAAAAATGTCTTTGGAGAACTTCAAAAAAAAAAAAAAGACTCCTATGACATGGATGGAGAGAGCAGTCGGTAAAGACCTGACCACCAACATCGAATGTCTCCTGTCAGCAGAAATGACCTTTCCTTCCCACGGTTTGGAGAGAGGGAGGCATGGGTGTTTCTCTGCAGTAGCCCCCTAATTTGAACATATCTTCAATAAGGGGATATTCAGAGATGGCCTTTTTGCTGCTTAGCAGAAGTGACTTGGCGGTCTCTTGACCCGCCCTCCCTCAACACACACAGAAAACAAAACAAAACAAACAAACAAAATACAAAATAAAACAAAAACAACATTTAAGACTAGAGGGTGACTAATTCACAGCTCTTGCACTATCTTAGGGTCCCCTCAAGGAGAGTCTGCAGGGTAGGACAGGCCACAGCCTGAAAAGGGGACAATATTGGTTTCTACCTTGGAGCAAGATTCCAAAGAGACTTCTGGGTCCACCACAGAAAACCCAGAGAAAAGAGCAGAGGCAATGACCCTGAGAACATTCTGAGGTTCCAGAGAACCTTCTAGATACATTCCCTCTCTGCCTGTTTTATCTCCAGGTGATCAGTAGATCCTTCAGCGGCAAGTCGGAGAGACTGTGCCTGGATTCTGGGGGGAGAGGCACACGGGGCAGGGTGAGACCCCAGTCCTGGAAAGCTCCCCATGGGCACCTTGACGGGAACCCAGGGGATGAAACACTGAGAGGCACTGCTGTTTCCATGGCAACCTGACATAAGCTGATATGAACTTTTAAAGCCAATTCTTCGGTAAACTCTTCGGGCTAGAAAAAGGTCTGTGTGAAAGATTGTTATTATCCATAGAAGAATATCAGCTTTGAGGTTTTGTTTTTTTAAGTGCTTACTAGGTCAGAGTGGTTTTGCCTTTGGCGAAAGCCTGCAATGCATTCAGAACAGAGTAGAAAAATGTGAATTTTCTCACACATTCTAGTTCCAGTTTCTCTTAACAGAGACTGTGTGGCCTATGGGATAACCATCTTTTATTCATCTCTCTATCCATCCAGCCATATTTATTGAGTTTCATCTTTATCCTGGGCTCATTTCTAATTCATAAAATAAGAGGGTTTAGTCTGGTTTAGTATTTTGACCTAGGCTCCTAGAATCTTCGGCAGCTTTTAGCAGCCTGCTTCCTAGAGTGGGATGGGGCGATTGGGCAGGTCCTGAGACCCCACTTGGCTTCCACCTAGAACAGCCCTGTTTTTAGCTGTTGCATACATTGGATTTCCGCTTGAGGTTTCTTTTGAACAAAGGCTCCCTGAAAAATCGCTGCCCTCAGAAGGTCTCTCTGGATCTTCCAATGGCCACGCTGCCGCTTCAAGCCAAATTGTTTTTCAACCAATGCCCCTGCGTGTGGGATATGGAAATAAAATGGTGAATAAAACCAGGGTCACTACCCCTCAGGGGCCCGCTGTCACTGTGAGGAAAACCGGAGATCGTAAGTGTGAATGGGTTGTTACGATAATAAGAATTTTTATTATTATAGTGCAGTCGGGCAGTCAAGATACACCCACAGGGATACGCAGCCTATAATTCAGCCTCCAATTAGGGACCAGGTAGGAGCACCACTCTCCCAGGTGCTCCACACAGGGACTCCGAGAATTGCAGGGCTTTTCCTGGGAACGCAGCTCTGCTCACTGCCGCCTCCCCTGGGGCTGCTGCGCCGCCTGCGTCCCCCCTGCCTAACCGCTCCCGCTGCCGGGGAGCAGGGCCGGCGGCGGGGGGAAGGGCGGGGAGACGCCTGGCCGTGATTGGCTGAGCCGGAGGTTGTTGCTAGGCTACCAGTCCGCGGGAGACTGGGGGCCTCGCGGCCTCATCCTCCACCGCAGATCCATCCCGCGCCCGCCGCAGACCCCATCCGGGCACCCTGTGAAGGAGATTCCCCAGCAGTTTAAGTTGTCAGCTGCCACGTGCCCATCTTCCTAGGATTTTTCACTTCGCAAGAGGCCCTGGGAGGGGGGGGGGGGGGAGGAGAAGCGTGTTCTGTTCTCGGGTCACCTGGAGTGAGCTGCTTCTCTCTCTGGGCCTCAGTGTCCGATTCCTGAGGGTCATTCATTTATTCATTATCCATGCATGCAATCATGTTTATTGAGTACTTACCCTGTTCCAGGCACCATATCAGGTGCTAGGGACAGATGGATAAACAAGATAGAGACCATCTTTGCTCTCACAAAGCAGGGGCTGTGGGTGGGGGTGGGGAGGCATGAGACATTTAAGCAAATAAATAAGATAAACATACATCTAATTCCTTTCCTTCCTCTTCAGTGATATTTCTAAGCCCTGCCCGTTTTCCCTACGAAATCTGTAGAGCCCGCCAAGTTGACAAGAGAGGGAGAGAGTGCTGATAGCAACAGTACTGCATTACGGCTGACCTGGCACTGTACTGCACTCCTACACAGAGGCACACCCTGCCATCTCCACAGTGCTTTTACTTTGCTCTTTTGCATCCAAAAGTCAGCGTGAGCACACCTCGATAAAGATGCGGGGCGGGGATCATTGCCCCCTGTTCAAATGAGAAAGCTGAAAGCCAGAAACAAGAAGACTTCTCCGTGGTCACAAGGAGAATTCCTGGCATAACTGATAGCGAGCACTTACTATGTGCAGTGCATTTAAAACACCATCTGCCTCATAACAACCCAGTAAGGTATTATTATTCCCATTTTATAGATTGTAAAACTGAGGCTGGAAGAAATCACTTGACTTGCCAGTGATGGCTCAGATAGTATGTGGCAAAGCTGGGGTTTTAGCCACACCTCCCTGGTCCCCAAAGCCCGAGCTCTTTCCAAGAAATGGATCTGGTCCTAGAAAAGGGTAAAAAGACTCTATGAGGGGCTAAGACCTGGAGTAGCTTCCACATGCCTTTCGAAACCTCCTAGTCCCAGGATCTTATTTCTTTATTTTTCTATTGAAATTCTTGGCACAACAGACACATAAAATTTGATCAGTTGGTCACGGTTATCAATACTGTTGACTCATCCATCTAACTGGGATGACCTTGCCTTCAGGCTTTTACTAGGTAATTAAGTCAGGTAGCTCTTCCCTGGGAGTATCTCCATCGCTTGCTTTTCCTCCCTGACAGGTTTTTATGTTTCTTTGTTCACACACTGAATAAGCACTGAACACCCATCAAGTGGGGAGGTTTGGTGGGCAAAGGTGAGTATGGCCCGCACTGTCCTTGAGTTTCCAGCTTCTAGCAAAGGTTTCTGAAGGGCCTTCCGCAGGCGGAGCACCATGATAGGCCTTAGAGAGCTGAGGACCATAAGGATCTTCCCCCAAAGAATCTTCTTGGCTTGGGAGACAGACTGCACTTAGATAATAAAAGGTGTGAAAGGAGGTGGGAGGAAGCAGAAACGAATGTGGCAAATGTGGGTTGAGGGTGGGAGAGCCAACCTTGAGTTTCCTGCAGTGCTGCTTTTACCTCCCATCTTGCTGTGGTCAGTGTGGGATACTGTGTCTCGGAGCCCAGCAGCAGCCTGAAGCTTGGAAGGAGGCCGTTAAATGGGAGAAGGTGCTGGAAAGCACAGAGATAAAGAAGCAAGCTAAATTTATCCTTCTTCCCAGCACCCAGCAATTGCTATGCTTAACACTTGACTCTCTACCAACAGAGACTTGTTTAACCAGAAGATTAGTTGCTTCTCCCTCAGCTGTGAAAAGAGAGAGAAGAGAGAGAGAGAGATACAAAGAGAGACAGAAAAAGGGATGGTCAGAGACTTTGACAACAGAGACACACACAGAGATCCTTGAAAAGGAGGAAGGAGAGGCAGAGATAAAGGCATCCTTTGCTATACTGTCCCAACGTGCAGCAAGAAAGAATGCTAAACTGGGCACCTGAGTGGAAATCAATCTCCTGCCCCCTCACTTCCCCGGCTACATGATTCTGGCTAGAGCACTGCTAATTTCTAGACAGCACCATTTTCAGATGTAAGCATATTGGAGAGGTCTATACTATTTCTATTATCTGGCCACTGCTTTGTCCCTGTCACCCCTCACCACTCGTGAAGAGCTGAGAGTAAATTGTAAATGGATAATATACAGATGTTATGATTCAAATAAGCATTACAAGATGAAATATGCATGCCTTTGACCTAGCATCCCCACCTCTAAGAATTTATCTAAAGGAAAATAATTAAGGACAAGACACAGGCGTGCACACACACATGCAAAATTAGCACGAGATTCTTCACTGAAACCTTGTTTAGAAAAAGCAAAGAAACAAAATAAATAACCGACCTCCTACTGGGGACCTGCTCAGTAAATAATGGTACAACCTTACAATAGCTTTCCACGCGACTGTAAATTGGGTTATGAATAGGTACTTACTGATGTGGAAAGACATGATTTATAAGTTAAAAAAATCCAATCAATTACAAAATAGGGTATATGGTATGACTCCATGTAAGTATTCTTATAAGTAGAACACATATGAAATATGTCGTCAAGGAAGACATAAACTAGATGTTAATCTCTGGTTGGAGGGATCCCAAACCCCTTTGGTTATTTTTCTTTTTGCTGGTTTGCATGTTTCAAAATGATTTTTTCCCACAAGGAATGTGTGATTTTGTGCACTGGGAGCAAATCTTCCAGCAGTCCCAGTAAATGTCTCCTGCCAGGAGTCCTGAACCAGGTGCCCCTGGCTCAGAGGCATTGTGGGAAAGGCCACCAACCCATGCAAGGCCGCTCAAGCTGCTCATTAAAACAGCATGTCCCCACCCCGGTTTGCCTCCCCATCCTGACTGGTCTTGTGGGCGAGAACTCTGTGACCCTGTGACCTAGCCCTTTGGCGTCCAAATGAGCAGTTGCTTCGTAACTATTGGTGAGTTAGTCATCATCCTCTGTCAAGGGGAAACGCTGCTGGTACAAGCTGGCCCATGGCAAAGCTAACCTTACCAAAACTGCAGGGCCTTCCCACCTTCCAGGAGCACCCTTCCTGTCAGGGGATGACAGCTGAGATGCTCTGGTGCTCAGGTCAGTCCCTACTACACATATGCAGCTGTGATTCTGAATGTTGAAGGCGGGGGGAAGGGAAGGCTGGCGCCATGGCAACCCAAGCTCCCTCAGCCTCTGGGATCACCCCAACACCCAGGGAAAGAAGGTGGGGTTTAGAGTGGGAACAAACACTGCCTAGCTCTCTGACCTCAGAGAAGACACTTAGCTTCTCTCTGCCTCAGTTATTACATCTGTAAAATGATGCTAAATCTCTTTATTCTATCCACCTCCAGGATTAACAGGGAATAATCTGAACTGTAAAACATGAAGGAGTAGAGAGTCCCGAGCTTTGGTTTGTCTCTAAATTGCTGTGTGTAACTTTGGGCAAATCACTTAACCTCTCTCAGCTGCTCTATTTGTAAATAGGAAAATAATACCCACTGTGATAGCACCCCAGATACATTGCCAGGCACCCATGAGAATCTCAGAATCTCCATGTTGGAAGGAATCTTGGCACTCATGCAGGAATCTCTTTGATAAGTTCTCTGACTGAGGTACTTGCCCCACTTCTGCTTGATTACCGCCAGCAGCAGAGAGCTCATGACTGCCCAGCTTTCCAAATGCTACGTGACACTACTTGTAAGAAGGTTTTTCTGCATAGGATGTTTTCCAGTTAAACGTTTGTTTTAAAAAGTCAGCAATCCTTTTCACAGCTATTTCTGCTTCTGATTTTTCCAGAGGGCTTGCACGGGGTAGAAATGAACAACAATTGGCTAGTAGCAGGTACAGGCCCGGCTCTAGAAGCTTGTGGCTTAGTGTAGTGGAAGCAGTATGGGTTCTGGGGTCACACACTCCAGGTTAAAATCCCACTCTGATCACTCACCAGGGAGTTGACCTTGGGCCAGTTATATTATGTCTCCAAGCCTCAGTCTCCTGATCAGTAAAATGAGGATGGAAATACCTACCTCATACTGTTGCTGTGAGAATCTGGCGAGATAGCAGTTTCTTTTTGAAATTACAACCCTAACTTCCCCAGGGGAATTCTGGGGACAGGTTATACCTTCCTCTGCAATTCCCTGAACTTGTCTGCCCTCCCAGCCCATCTAGCATGTGTAGGCCTGTGTTCCTCTCGGAAAGAAGAAGATCCCCTTCCCCATCCCGGAGGTGCCTACAGCCTGGCCGGGCATAGCTTGTGCTCCATACAGCAGGGCTTTCTCTCTCTCAGGCTGGTACCAGGGGCTATAAAGGGAAGATGACGCAATTGTTTCAAGACAAAGTTTGCCCCTCCCTGTAATTCACCTGCCTCAAGGCCAACACCCCTTCGTTGCCCACAGGTTTAGGGGGCAGAAGCGAGTGTCAGGGAATGTCACTTGGAGAAGGCTTTGCAATGTGTCAGTGTTTCAAGAGGAATCTCACACAGGGCAAAAAGCCCCTAAGAGCCCAGAAGAATGTAGTCTGGTGGTAGATTTCCAGATGTGGTGACAGGAAGCTGGAGAAAATAGTGCGGGGTGGCAAAGTGGTCCCTTGCCCTCGATATGAAAGGGGTCTGGATGCCTGGGTCTGGTTCTACCATTGACTAGCCTGGCGACTCCCTGGAGCCAGTGACTTAATTCTTTCATGCCTTGTGTGCAGAATGACAAGCTGCCTCCAGAGACCAGCCCTGCTTCCAGACTCTAGGGTTCCCCCCAGTCGGAGACACGACGAGGTGGCCTAAGTGCCAGCGACCTCTCTTGTCCACGAGCTGCTGACCGCTGGCCCCTCTCTGCTTTCTCCACAGATGAGTACCTCAGAGTCCTCAATGTAGGTGTGGCCGAGGTGAAGAAATCCTTCCTGGGCCCCTTGTCCCCGTCCTGCAAGATGGTGCAGATGATGAGGCAGTTTCTGTACAACGTGCTGCCCGAGGACTCCTACAAGGCCGCCACAGGGAAGCTGCACGTGTCCCTCACTCGGTTCACCGACGGAGAGAGTGTGGTCGTTTCAGAGTACACATCCAAGGAAGAGCTCATTGAGGCAAGGGGCAGGGCCCGGGGTGCGGGGGCTGGCCCCGCGAGTGGGGTCCCAGGGTGGGGAGACAGTCCCCCATTCGCCCCCTGTCTTCCAACTGCCCTTTGATGAAAGGATTGAATTATCACCAAATGGGCTATCACTTAGGAAAGGGCACTCTGCACACTGTCCTATGCTCATCAATATAAATTTTAGTTATGAGTTATCATCGTTGGAAAGCACTGTGGATATGCCCAATTTTGGGGACAAAAGGATTAAGTGGCATGACCCTCCATCCCATATCTCTACCCCCCTCCCCTCTCCTGAATACAAGGCCCTTGCCACCCATCCTCACAGCCCCACACCGGCATGGCCATGGTCCTTAGGGTAGGGGAGCGAACAGTCAGTGGGCACGGACACCTCCTCCACCTACCTCGTGTTCCCCCTGGGTTTATTAGCACTCAGCCCTTCAAACTGTTTCTCCCCCAGCCCTCTTCTATCGGCTCCACTCTTCCTCATGCCAACCACACAAAACAGGCCTCTGTGCCTTTGCACCTGCGGCGCCCTCTGCCTGGGATGCCCTCCCCTCCTTCCCAGCTCACTTCACCGGCTTGACAAGACTCTAGCCACTGTGCCTGGGAACTTTCCTTCACCGCCAGCCTGCCCCACACTCTCCTGGGCTGGATACTCCTCCTTTGGGGTCACAATGCCCTTGCTCATCTCCATCACAGCACCTGTCACACCATGTGCTGTCATTAATAAGTGACATGCTTGCTCTCCCTCGTTGAGCATTCCCAAGTGTGGGCATCTCACCTTCCTTCGCTTCCAGAGCCTGGCCCTGGCCACACATACATGAACGATTGTTGAGTTCCACTGGATTCATGGAGATACGGTGCTAGAAGGGACCCTGGGGGTCACTGGGGCGGTCTCCTCTCTTTAAAGCTGGGGTATCAGGCCCAGACTACCTAGTAGGCTAACAAAGACCCAGCTAGTTAGGACCAGGCCAGAAATTGAACTGGGTGCTCTGTTCCCGGGGCAGGAAGGGCCAGGATGCTGGTGGCCCAGAGGCCTGCTGGTGAGCCCTTGCCACCCAGCTGCCAGAGCATCTCCATCCCTTCTCTCCCCACAGGCACTCTACTGCAGCTGCTTTGTCCCCGTGTACTGCGGCCTCATTCCTCCAACTTACCGGGGCGTGGTGAGTGTTTGGCGTGGGAGGGGGTGAGCCAGACCCTGGGGTGCCTCGGGGCCCCTATGGCCCCCATCTGGGAGAGTAGGGGATGGTCTCAGGATTCAATGGGAAGACCAAGAGTTGGAAAGATTCTTGTGTTTTTCTACTTAGAATTTCCAGTGTAGACGGATCTCTGGGGTTTTAAGATGAACTTCCCCTCCATATAATCTTTCACTCTGGATTCACCAACCCATTTCTGAGCCTGGCTAGTCAAAACTCCTTAGGCTTGCTGGATTTCCCCATACCTGACAAAGAGTGTAGGATACAGACCCTGCGATATGGGTACCTAGAACCGTGAATGATGGGGACCTTTCAAGTCATCTAGGTTAGTGCATATGAATCACCCAGGAAGGTCGTGTAAAATAATATACAATCTGCTCCACCAGGCCTGGGGCCAGAGACTCTGCACCTCTAACCAGCTTCGGTGGATGCCAGTGCTGCTGGTCCAGACACCACACTCTGAAGAGGAGGATCTAACCCATGCTCCCTTCTCATTTTATATACAAAAAAAAGAGACCCAGGATTCAGCTAGTAGATGGAGAACATATTACATGTCAACTGGGTACTTCTCAGGCACCCCGAAGAGTTAGGGCCTCAGTATTTGTGATCCTTTGTCCATAGCTGAGGAAGCAGGAGGGAAGGGATGTGGGGTGGCTGGTGGCTAGGCCATGATCAGGGGTGTTCTGGAGAGTGCTGAGGGGACCTGACCTCAAAAGAGGGAGGCAGTTTGGACGCACAGACCACCATGTGTTCATCTTCTCAAAAGGCCATGGGAACAGGCTCCATTCCCAAGCATGCTCTCAACAGTTGAGTGGTGCAGGTGGGGTCGCTGGGGAGGGGGAGGTGTGACGGGGGAGCACTTGCTCTTGCCTTATCCAGAGTACGGATACGGAAGGCCTTCTCCCCACAGAGGCCTGGAAGCCTCGTCTCAGCACCACTGAAATGACTGTGGGGAAACAGCGTAGGGACAGAGCACTGGGCTGGGAGTTCAGGGGCCACCGTGGACACAACCACTCACCCACCTGGATCTGGGTCTCAAGGTTTGTCCCAAGGGACCCATTTCCTGGGTGTACTCCCTCGGTAGGGAAGAGGACCTCTGACCCCAGATGAGCATTTATCACTCTGCCTGCCCCCCATAGCGCTACATCGATGGGGGCTTCACGGGCATGCAGCCCTGCTCCTTCTGGACCGACTCCATCACCATCTCCACCTTCAGCGGGCAGCAGGACATCTGCCCCCGGGACTGCCCCGCCATCTTCAATGACTTCCGCATGTTCAACTGCTCCTTCCAGTTCTCCCTGGAGAACATCACCAGGATGACCCATGCCCTGTTCCCCCCAGACCTGCTGGTGAGAGGACAGACCTGGGAGGGAGGGGGGCTGGGAGGTGGGGCTGGGGAGCCAATGGGGCCCACACAACTCCATCTATGTCTCCTTAAACTTCCTTCAAACCTGTATCCTGGCCTTGTAGCTCACTGGTTATGTGACCTTGAATGAGACCCCTAAGTGCTCTCAACCCCTCAATTTTCTCCCCTGTAAAATGAGATGATGTCAGAACTACTGATAGAAATGTCACCTGAACTTTTCCCCTCTGACATGCAGTGTAGACATCAGCCACTATAGCCCATGGGCCAAATCAGGTCAGGAGCTTGATTTTTGTTTTTATTTTTAAATTTCCAAAACTACTCTAAAAAAATAACGTCTATTTTTTTTTTTTTACTCTTCATTTATTTTTGAGAGAGAGAGCATGAGCAGGGTAGAGGGAAAGAAAGAGAGGGACAGAGGATCCGAAGTGGGCTCTGTGCTGACAGCAGATAGCCTGATATGGGACTTGAACTCACGAACCGGGAGATCATGACCTGAGTCAATCAGATGCTTAACCAACTGAGCCATCCAGGTGCCCCCAAAATTAAGGATTTTTTTTAAACTGTTTTTTTTAAATCACTTACAAAATACATGTCTTTTTCTTCAGCACAGAAGTGTGATCCTGGAAGCAGGCATCAAGCTTTACTCATTTCTTTGACTACACTCATCATGCCTACAGAAGGTGTTGCTTATAGAAGGTTCTCAGTAATTGTTTTTTGAATGGCAACTCCTTAAGCCAGTTTTGTGACTTACAGTCTAATTATTATTTACAAAAGTCATAGTCAAAACACTATTATGCTTAGTCAGGCTATGGATACACAAGAATTTGATTAATCTGATTTATTCTTTGTCCTCCAACTGTTGCATTAGGAATTCTAACATCTGCCTTACACTATGTATCAGTAAAGATTATGTCTATTTATCCTCATAAAAGCAATCCACAGATAGGCAGTTCAAGAAAGATGGAACAAATGCATTATATTCATCAGAGCCTCTGGAACTTGAGTTTCTGCTCACAATCTGTGCTTGACTTCCATTTTCAAGGTGCATTGGGTTTTATTCCGGCCCGTGAGCTCAGAATAAGCTTTCCAATTTTAGAGGGTTGTAGAAGAAGAAAGAGAAGGAAAAGGAGAAAAGGAAGTAGAAGGAGGAGGAGGAGGAAGAGGAGAGGGAGAAGGAGAACAAGAAGAAGAATAAGAAAGAGAAGAAGAACAAGAAGAAGAAAGAGGAGAAGGAGGTGAAGAAGAGGAGGAAGAAGAACAAGAAGAGGAAGAGGAAGAGGAAGAAGAACAAGAAGAAAAGCATAAGAACAACAAGAAGAAGGTGAGAAGAAGGAGAAGAAGAGGAAGAAGAACGAGATGAAAAACAAGAAGAGGAAGAAGAGAGGAGGAGGAGGAGAGGAAGAAGAACAAGAAGAATGAGAACAAGAACATGAAGAACAACAAGAAGAGACAGAGACTATCTGTGGATTCCAAGCCCAAAATATTTACTCTCTGGCCCTTTATGAAAAGGCTTTGTGAGCAATATCTCCTGTAATCCTACAGTAGTAGATATTATTCTCCTGTAATCCTATCTGCAGTAGATATTATTATTATTATTATTATTATTATTATTATTATTATTATTCCCATTTTAGAGGTAAAGAAACTGAGGCTGTGAGCCAAGAAGTGACAGCACTGGAATTTGAACCCAGTTTCCAAACTCTGTTCTTCAAATGGCCCAAATGCACCTTCATTAGTTCTACTAGAAACATCTCACCCTCTCCTGCCCGGGGGAAGCTGACGATCAGCTGTAAATGGTTTAACACACTAATGCCCTATCACCATGAACACAGGATCAGGAACTACTCCCCACTTCTTAGCAGATAGTGAGGGGTGCGATGCTGCTGGATGGGTACAATTTGAAATGTTAAATTATTTAAATTTTTAAATTTATTTTTGAGAGACAGAGAGACATAGCATGAGTGGGGGACCGGCAGAGAGAGAGGGAGACAGAATCCCAAGCAGGCTCCAGGCTCTGAGCTGTCAGCACAGAGCCTGATGAAGGGCTCAAACTCACCAACTGTGAGATCATGACCTGAGCTGAAGTCTGGTGTTCAACGTACTGAGCCACCCAGGCACCCCTAAATGTATGGGTACATTTTGAAAAGCTCATCAAATAAAGCTCAAGAGCAATGAAAGTAGCTGCTTTGGGGGAAGGGACGTTGGCTCTCTCCATTGCTGCAGCATTAGCTTTTTCTCCTGCTGTCCCCTCCTTGCAGATCTTGCACAACTACTACTACCGAGGGTACGAAGATGCTGTTTCCTACTTGAGGCGGCTGAGTAAGTACCAGATGCGGCCCCAAGGAAGGGGTGGGTTGGGGGTGGGGCAAAGACGAGAAGGGCGGGGCAAAGATAGGAAGTAAAAGTGCTGAGTCCAGAAGCCTTTCCTCCATTTTGTAAACTGGAGATTCCCTTTCCCAGGAGTTCTCGAAATGGGTGCAGGGATCCAGCAGCCTACATTGTCCAGGGCAGGCCCCTGTGGCCAAAAATTGGGGTCTTCTTGGGAAAAGTACTTTTTAGGGTAACTGCCAGGTCAATGGATAGGCTTTTGTACAGACATATTTCTGGATTTAAGAGCATGTTTAGAAAACACAGCTCGAATCTTCCTGAAGGATTCCATTCTCATGTCATTTCAGTTTATTCTCCCTCCAAGACAATCATGTCGTTAATGCACAACTAGACGTGACTAGTTTATATTTGTGTAAGACTCCGAGTGACATATTGATCAACAAATGAGAGGGAAGAGCCTGTGCCCTGTGTTGGTTTAGCAAGTGTGGTCCCCACACTTGCACATCCTCCATGCATTCGTGTGTGGAAGATTCCAATGGCGTGTATTACACATGCTAACTCCATGAAGACCATGGCAAACATCGTTGATAAAAGGAAAGAAAAAAGGCTTTTTCCATACTTAGAATTGTGCCCGTAGAACATATTTCCAATAAAAAGGATTCCTGGATCAAAAGGCGTTTACCTAATGAGGTATTGGAAGTGTTTCCCCCCATGTTGTCATATGGTCTTTGCAACTGGTTTTTTGGGCAATTGTGTGATATTTCATCGCAGTCATACAGCAAAGTTTGATCATTCCTTTGAGTTTCCAAATGTTCACTATTATAAGGAATACTGTGGTGAACTTCTTGTGTATGTAGTTTAAAAAAATATGTTTTAGGAGTGATTAAGGGATCGAACGTGGTAGGATGTGTTCTGTAGGATGTGTTGACTTTTTTTCCTTCAAAGTTGCATCCTGCTTTCCCAAGATCCCCTTGTCCTGACTCTTTCCTTTCTCCTGGCCCCCTTCTCCCCACAAGGGAGAAGCAGGGGAAAATTTGGAGGTAACGTGGGTTATGGATGCAAGAAGGCCTGGGCCAGGATTCTCACCACCCCCACCCCTACCCCCTGCCTCACCAGCTGTGTGAACTCAGGAAAATCACTTGCCCTCTCTGTCCTGGTTCCTAATCTGTAAAGAGGGTTAAATTTTGGTTCCTGACAGTACTAACTGTGTGACCTTGAGTAGGTAATTCATCTCCCAGCGCCTCAGTTTCCTCATCTGTCTCAGGAGGCTGATCTTGGAACTTACCTCAGGATTTATTCCTAGACATTGTCAATCCAGCCCACTGACCCTCTGACCTTGGAGACAGGCACCTCTTCTCAGCTCTCTGCAGGACAGACTCCCCCTAACCCTGACTGTTCTTTGACAACTCCCCCCGCCACATTGATACCAGTGACAGATGTGAGAACTGAGCCCGAAGTGTCCAAAAGGAGGACCACCCAAGGGGTAGAGATGGGGTCTCACCTACGGAGCCTCGGGAATAGGAGGTGCTGGCAAGGGCCTGGGGTCCGTCCTGGCACCAGCTGGGGAGCCCCTTCACGCTTTCCTCCATGATGGCGTGTACTGGGGACTTGGGGTTGTAGGATCCCCTGATCTGAGGTCGGGATTTTAGAGCAAATACCAGTTCCCTGCGTCAGGAGACCCCTTTACACTTCAGGTTGCAGCCTGGCTGCCTGTCTCTCCCTTAGAATCTCTTTCTCTTCTTCTCAGGGCAAGCCCTGGGGAGAGTTACAAAGTGCCTTGCTAAGCATCTCTGGTCTCCTCCGTTTCTCAGTAACCCCTCTGCCAGCCCCTGGGAGGGACCCGTCTCTCCCTCCCCCACCCTTCTCCTGTTAGCTACTGTGGACATAATGGTAAAAATGGAGTCGAAAAGCCAAAGACAAGACTCTAATAGTAGCATTTCAGGCATCCACTAAAGAATTAGGGCAGTGTGTGGAGGATGGAGGTTTTCCCAGAGGTCCTGGAATCACTCCAAGCAGGAACAGACACACTCATAAGGAAGAAAATGTCTCGTGCTGACTACCAGCTATTCTTGATTCCTCTTCCAATTTGCCAGTGTTTGCATGGCTTTGTCAGTGTGGCCTTCAGCTCCACCTCAAATCCTCTTGGGTTTGGTGGGACTGGATTTTCCTCTTGGCACCAGATGCGAGCGGGAGGTATGACACATCCTGAGAAATGGTGGCTGGTGCCCAGAGCCACACTCTTAATTCCCACCTGCCATCTGGGAACAGAAAAATGGGAGTCCGCTCCAGCCTTCCGCCCTACTGGTTTCTGGAGGGGGGTCAGCCCCGGCAGCAAGCCACACCTGCTGTGTCACCCTCAATGCCTACACCCGCCTCCTGGCACCCCCCTTTCCCATCCTTCTAAGGACTCACATCCTCCTAATTATTCCTGCTGCTGGGCAAGCTTCCCTCTCCACCCTTGGCCTCCCCTGGCAGCAGCCTTCTGCCAAAGGGAAGGGCACTGCCTGCTGGAGTGCTTGAAAATCCACATTCCCCACACAGACGTGTGCATGTGGGCGCTGAGTGAGGCTGGAGCTCAGAGGATGCCATGTCTAAAATATCCATCTGGCATCCAGGCGTGCCTGGCCAGGCTGACCGACTCCTTTCCTCCCTCCCTCCCTCCCTTCCTTCCATCTTGGCCTTCTTCCTTCTCTTGCACCCTTCCTCCTCTCACAATTTAACTTCTCTCTCTCTCTCTTACTCACACAAACACACACACACTTGTGAAACCAGCACCACAAGAGAGTGGACCAGCATCCATCATGCCCAAAGTTTCCTCAGCCCCTTTGTGACCCCTCCCTCGTCCCCCCACTTTCTGTCATTATAGACATTTCCAGTATGGACTTACAGATGGGCTCTTTTTGGTCTACATTCATTCACTCAGTATAATTATTCTGAGACTCATCGTGTTATTGCATGTATAAATGGTTCATTCCTTCTTACATTCCATTCCATTTATGAAGATACCACAGTTCGTTTATCCATTCCCCATTCATGGATATTTAGGTCGTGTCCAGTTTGGGGCTCTCATGAGTAAAGCTGCTGCAAGTACTCATGGAATCTTTCTACAAACGTATGCTTTCATTTCTCTTAGGGAAAATACCTATGAGTGGAATGTCAAGGTGATATTATATATACATATATATATATAAATAATCAGGATAAACACACATCATAACATAGAATTTACTATCCTAACCACTTGTAAGAGTACAGTTAAGTAGTGTTAAATATATTCACATTGTGCCACCAATCTCCAGAACCTTTTCATCTTGCAAAACTGAAACTCTATACCCATTGATCAACAGCTCCTCATTTCTCCCTCTCCAAAGCCCTGGCAACTGCCATCCCATTTTCTACTTCTAGAAGATCGACTACTTTAGATACCTCATATCAATGGAATCATACAGTATTTGTCTTTCTGTGACTGGTGTATTTCACTATCATAATGTCCTCAAGGTTTATCCATTTTGTAGCATCTGTGACACATACTCATGTACATACCACGTTTTGTCTATCAATGAACAATTTGGATTGCTTCTTCCTCTTGGCTATTGTGAATAATGATGCAATGAACATGAGTGTGCAAATAATCTTCAAGATCCTATTTTCAATTCTTTGGGGTATGTACTAAAGACATGTACCTAGAATGTATGTTTAACTTAAGAGACTGCCAGACTATTTTTCTGAAGTGGCTGTACCATTTTACATCCCTACAGCCGTGCATGAGAGTCCTAGTTTCTCCAAATTATCACCAACACTTGAAATGGTCAGTCTTTTTAATTTTAGCCATTTTAATGGTTGTGTGGTGGTATCTTATTGTGATGTTAATTTGTATTTCCTTAATGACTAATGATGTTCAGCATTTTTTTAATGTGCTTATTTGCCATCTCTTTATCTTCTTTATTTAATTGTTCAATTCTGGTGGTCATTTCCCACTATTTAAGAATAGTTCTAGATTTACAGAAAAAATATGAAAATGGTATGGAGAGCTTCCATATACTCCCCTTTCCCTATTATAATGCCTCACATGTAGGGGCACCTGGATGGCTCAGTCGGTTGGGCGTCCGACTTCGGCTCAGATCATGATCTCATGGTTCGTGGGTTCAAGCCCCGCATCGGGTTCTGTGCTGACAGCACAGAGCCTGGAGCCTGTTTTGGATTCTGTGCCTCCCTCTCTTCCTGCCCCTTCCTTGCTCGCACTGTGTCTCTCTCTGTCTCAAAAATGAATAAACAGGGGCACCTGGGTGGCTCAGTTGGTTGAACATCTGACTCTTGATTTTGGCTCAGGTCATGGTCCCAGGGAAATGTCTTTTATCAGAAATATGATTTTCAAATATTTTCTCTCAGTCTGGATTTCTCTTTCCAATTCCTTAACAGTCTTGTGAAAAGGAGTTTTTAATTTTGATGGTACCCTTATTATTATTTTGCTTTCTTTATGAATCATGCTTTTGGTGTCTTATCTAAGAAATCTTTGCCTTACTCACGATCACTTATGTTTCCTTCTAGAAGTTTTATAGTTTTTTGGCTTCTCATTTGTATCTATATTCCATTTTGAGTTCACTTTCGGATATGGTTCCAGGTACAAAGCAAAGTTCTTTTTTATTGTTTTTGGCATGTGAATATCAAATACTGTTCATTGAAAAGACTATGCTTTCTCTATGGAAGTGACTTTGTACCTTTGAGTAACATCAGTTGTCTAGTTATGTTGTGAGTCCATTTCTAGACCTTCTATTTTGTGCCATTGATTTCTCTGTCTTTATGTCAATATCATACTGTCTTGATCACTGCAGCTTTATAATAAATCTTGATGTCAGGTAGTCTTAGTTCTCCAACTTTTATTTTCTTCAAACTTATTTGGGATATTCTCGGTCTTAGTTCTCCAATGTTGTTTTGTTTGTTTGTTTGTTTCAAAGGTGTTTGGGATATTCCAGGTCCTTTCTAATCCCATATGAATTTTAGAACCAGCTTGTGAATCTCTACACAAAATACAGTCGTGCAGTATTTGTCTTGTCAACCTATTCCCTCCTCCTCTGCCATCATCACCTCAAGAGTACCCCACTCCCTGATCCCCCGTGGAGGGATTTGTCTCCAAACAACTTCACAGAAGAAAACAAACCCAAATATACAGACTCGCCCTTCTCTGCCTCCCTCCTTCCTAGAGAATGTCAAAGGAAGCAACCCTCTACTTGCCTAAAGCCCACACACTACCTGTGCTCAGACCCCTTTCCCATTTCAGGACTCTTGAATTTTCCATTATTCTACTTCTCTTTTATATATCGAACCCCTTCCTCTCAACTGGATTCTTACCAGCAACTTGCAGGTCTATCCCATTCTTGCCTATTTTAGAAACTTTGCTCTCTCCCTCTCCTCACTCAGTCCTCACTCCCTCCTGTTCCCACTGTGCTTTTCCTCCCTGGCAACCCTTCCACAGCCACCAGCACAGCTGCAGTTACCACCCGTAGATGGGGCTCCCAGACGTACACCTCTAACCCTCATCCCTTCTCTGAGATCCAAACCCATGTATCCAGCTACCCAGTTGTCATCTCTCCTTGGACATCTATAATGCCCCCTAAAACCCACATGTCCCTAAACAACCTCATAGCCTGTGCTCTCCTCACTGCTCCCCCAACCCGTCCCCTCCATTGTCACCTCTCAGCAACCAGCGTCCATCTTGTTGTGCAAACCAGCTACCTCCTCTCTTCCCTCAATTGATCCATTGCCAATTCTCATTTATTTTACCTCCAAAACAGAATCTTCTATTTCTTTCTATCTCCTTCCAGGTGCAAGCCCTAAACACCTCTCCAGAGCAGCCTTACAGGTTTCCCTGGGTCCCCAAACCCTTCTCAGTGAGTCTCCATGCAGCAGCCACAGGGATCTTGTCAAAGCCAGAGGCAGTGTGACATCCCACCCCACCCTCGCCTATAAGTCTTTCATGGCCTCCATGTAAACCAAGGACCCTCAATGTTGTCTACAAGCAAGGTCTAGCCCCTGTGGCCTCCTCAGCCCTATCTCTCCCCCCAGTGCTACCACCCCTGCTCTAACCACACTGACCTTTCAGGCACTCCTCATGCTCTGTCGAACCTGTCCATTTGTGTGTACTCTTCCCCCTGTCTGAAATGCCCATTCCATGCTGACTGCCACCTGACCCTCACTTGCCCTTCCGATCTCAGCTGTAACATCACTCCCCCAGGGAAGCCCTTCTGATTAACCTCCCTGCTGCCCTCTCTCCTAACATCATGTTTCACTCTTGCCTAGAAGTTGTCTTGGTCACCACTTGAGATTATCTGGGTAGTCAGTGCCCGCCCCCATGCTAGACTACACGCTCTAAGAGGTCAGGAATCGTCACACTGTTTTTGTCCCCTTCACTCCTCAGTGCCTGGTATAATGCCTGTACATGTGCAGATGCTCAGTGAGTATCCATTGAATAAGTGAATCAATCCACAATCAAATAATATAATTTGAGTAAGTAAAGAAAGGTCATTGAAAAGCACTAATCTTGCTTATGAAAATAATTTGGGAAATCGCTTTTTGCAAACACCATGCTAATGCCAGAGGTTAGTAATGCCATCTGTGACCCCATCTGTTTTCCTAGATGCTGCTTACCTCAATTCTCCCTCCAAGAGAGTCATGTTCCCCCGAGTAGAAGTGTACTGCAACATAGAACTTGCCCTTGGCAATGAGTGCCCTGAAGGCAACCAATCAAGCCTCCAAACAAAGCAGGAGGAATCCATACAACTTCATGCACAGTGGGCTCCCAAAGAGGAAGAGAAGGGCAGCCATGGTCCACTTGTGCCCTCACCTGTGGAGACACCTGAACCCACACATGAGCGTCCTGTAGAATCACCTGTTTCACCAGCTGCCTCTTCATTTGAGCAGTCACCTGCAACTGCTCCGGCCTCATCACATTCTCCAGCTGACCTGCCACCTGCCTCACTCCCAGATGTGCCCTTAGCACTCATCTCAACACCTGTCCAGTCACGAGCATCTGGATCACCACCAAGATCCCCACCCTGCCAGTCATCTGTGTCACTCAGGCCATCCCCGGGGCCTTCGGCTCCAGTGGCATCTCAAACATTGCCCCAGTGTTCTCCTTCAGCATCACCTACGCAGCTACCCGTGGAGGACCTGGACCCAGAACAGCCCCAAGGTATGGACCCTTCGGGCTTCTCACAGAAGCAGCCAGAAGTATGTCTCGTGTGTGCAGCCCCTTGGCGAATGTGCAACACTGATAACCATTGCTTTAGAGGGATGCACTGGTGACGTGAGCAGTTAGCTTTAGTGACTTTACTTGTTTTGAGGATAGGCCACCACAAGGGGACGGTGTTCTTGACATTTGTTCAGGTCTTCAGGTCAGTGATTTTCAAAGGTTGGTCAGAGACCATGTCAGCAAGCTCATTACCTGGGAACTTGTTAGAAATGCAAAATCTCAGGCCCCACCTGAGACCTACTAACTCAGGGAGTGGGTCCCAGATATCTATATATTTTTTTACAAGCCTTCCAGGTGGTTCTTTTGGGAACCGTGTTTGAGAAGCACTGTGCCAGAAGGTTTTATTGTGACAGCCACTAAGCTGGGGCAGTGCTACTCAAAGAGTGTTCTGTGGACCAATGCGCGTCCCCAAACTATTTGTTACTAATTTACAATGCAATGAGCACAGAGTAGCATTTAGGATTATTTTTAGCAAAAATATTGTCAGGACATCCAAGAGCTTGGTCGTTTTCCTACTAATTCATTGTATTGTATTTCACAAAAGTACTAGTCCATTATGGATTACAAAAAGAAAGATGTTTAAAAACTGGGTCTTCACAACTAATATCTTCTACAGACAGCTTGAAAAGTACCTCTCTTGAGTCTTCAAAGATGAACAGTTTTCAATTCCTTACTCTCAGGAAATCTCCCCTCCAGCAGAGGGGATGACAGAGATACCAGCCTCAATACAGAAAAAAATTGGTAACTTCTCCATCACTAACAAAAATGGAGCGTGGGAGGTAGTCAAGTAGTCATAGAGATTAAGATCACCTCTGGGGCACCTGGGTGGCTCAATCAGTTAAGCATCCGACTTTGGCTCAGGTCATGATCTCGCGGCTCCTGAGTTCAAGCCCCGCATCAGGCTCTGTGCTGACAACTCAGAGTCAGCTCAGAGCCTGGGACCTGTTTCCGAATCTGTGTCTCCCTCTCTCTCTGCCCCTTCCCACTTGTACTCTATGTCTCTGTCTCTCTGTCTCTCTCAAAAATGAATAAACATTAAAAAGAATTTTTTTAAATCATTTTTGTCTGATGGATTAAGGAAGTCTTCTTGGAGGTGACAGGTGAGCTGAAAGACATGATTTGGATGATCCTGATTTGTGAGATAGGATGGGGCAAAGTAGAATGAGAATTTCAGATTTTGTTCATTCTAGAGGCTCCATTACAGAGAAGGAAAGTGCAAGGGAACATTCAGGATGAAGAGGATACCAGTTTGGCTACTGTGGATGATCTGTGTGGGGGCAAAGGGAGAGGGGACCTGCACTGAGGCCAGACAGTGTCTTCATGGTCCATCCACCAAACTCCCATAGTTATAAGTGCAAACATCATCACAGATTAACATGACGGGTTCCTTCTTGGAAGATCTGCCTCAAGTCAGGGGTACACATTCTCTGGAATAGACTAAAATCAGGGCGAGACAAAAATATCAGGACATTAAAAGTAAGAAAATTGGCCAAAGTGTTTCACATGCTTTCTAATGTGCTGTTAAATGAAATGCATTTGTTTTATGTTATTCACACCTGTGCCTAAAGCCATCTTCAGGCAGCCTGGGCAATCCTGGGCCCTGAGTTGGCACTCCTTGCTCACACTGAGGGTAGACAGAGGGGACAGACAGTCCAGTGGTTCTCAACTAGGGGCCATTTTATCCGCCGGAGACACTTGGCAATATCCGGAGACATTTTTGATTTTCACCGAGTGGGTAACATCTGGTGTGTACAGACCAGGGAAGCTGCTGAACATGTCACAGGGCAGAGCGTCACAGTGGAGAGCTGTCTGGCCCTTACATTCAGCAGTGCTGTAAAGTTACAGCCTCGGGCTGAGCCTCGGTAATGACAGCCTATGCCATCCGTGGGAGTTGGGCAGAAGGGAGCCTCTCAGAGGTTAGTGTGATCTGTCATTTAGTGATGGCCATGTTGTTGTTGGGGTGGAGGGGGTTGCAAAAAGTCGCAGGAAAATCTATAAACAAAGGAGCTGCCAATAGATTTTAGAGAGCCAAGGATATCCAATGAGACCCCAAATGAAAGAACTTCAAGTAGAGGACCTTAAATATTTTACATTTTTTATTTACACATATTACAAAATTACATAGTCATCTTCATATATTATCTATCCCCATATTCACAGAAAATAAGAAAAGAGCTTACTTAAGAGAGCAATGGTCCTGAAACTATTAATATTTTCTATTCCATTAAAACAGAAAAACAGCTGTACATATAGCAGGTGATGGAAGGTTCAGGCCCCTGGGGAGGGGGGAGGGGATTTCCCTGAAAACTTGCCCTAACATGGCTGCTTTTTTGTGAGGGGATTGTTGATAACATGACACCGAAGGTCAGCATCCATCCTGCCACAAGATGCTACTACCCTGGGTCTCCGTCAAATCCAACAGCATAGTTCTGGTCCTAAATAAGATAATTTGAGATTAAGAGAGTTGTTTTCTGTTTCTGGACACTCTTGCTTATGTCCTATTATGATTTCAGAAGTGACTAAGTACTCCTCCCCATCCCGTCTCACTCGTGTCTCCTCGATTTTTACTTTTGTAGCTCCCCTCGCCTCTTCAAGTCCGAAAGGCGCCATGCCTGTGGTTAATGTGAAGGAAGTCACCAGCAAGCCTTATGCAGTGTAAGTGTGTCCTTAACTAAGGACACATTCTTTCCTTTGGCCAAGGGAAGGGGGGCCCAGTTAAGTGATATTTTCCTTCTCTTTAGCTGCCCTAGGAACGCTGAGATCCTTTTCCGGTTTGTGTGATTATAGTCCACCCCTTTACACTTCTCTCTTCTTCAGCGGGGGCACCAAGTGGGAAATGAGCTCAATGTACCGCCTCCAAAAGCAACAGGAGAATGTGCAGCCCCTCACGTCTTACTCTCTGGAGCCATCTCAGTTCAGGAGAGCTAGCAGGCATGTTACATCCTAGCCCGAGGTAGCCCCTCCAAGGTGTGAATTGAGGGACTCTATCAAAGGCTTCCCTCAATCCACATTATTTTCTATCAGCTGGTAAGAGGGCTAATATTCCTGTGTCGCAGATTTTATAATGCACATCAGTTGTCTGGGTGGTGTAGCATGTTCTCCATTATTTCTTTTGCAGTCATTCTGAGAGGGCCTGAGGATTGGGTTTTTTTTTTTTAAGTTCTTGGAGACTCCCAGTCTCCCTTGCTGGCTGCTTGCCAGTTGGGTTGGCCATTGTCAGGCACGAGCAGGAAATCAGAGAGTGGGACAAAGGGTATCTCTCCCCTGCCCTACCGTCATCCCTCCTGCCCCAGGGCAGCTCTGGCAGAGGCTGGCGTGCTCGGAGTTACAGCTGCAGGTATTGGGAGAGCAGTTCCTTCCAAGGCTCCCGCTCAACATCATATCAAATATATTAAAACATACCTGCTTCTCACATTAAGTGTACTTTTCATTATAAGACTTTTGAGGGATGGTTGGGTGGCTCAGTCGGTTGAGCATCTGACTTTGGCTCAGGTCATGATCTCATGGTTCATGAGTTCAAACCCCACATCAGGCTTTCTGCTGTCAGCACAGGGCCTGCTTTCGATCCTCTTTCTCCTTCTCTCTGCCCCTCCCCTGGTGTCTCTTTCTCTCTCACTCTCTCCCTCTCCTTCTCTCTCTCTCAAAAATAAATAAACATTTTTTACAAAGACTTTTTGAAAGAGCTTGCATAAATTTTAAAAATTTGTGCTTGGGCATAAACTATGCATTTTTGTTCGCATGGTTTAAATCTTATTGCATTGGCATATAATTGTGTAAAAGTTTAACTGAGTCTCCATTGACTGACTAGTTGGCATAATGTCACTTACATAAATAGCCATTGACTATAAAACAAATGCTTGGTGGGGAACTCCAGTGTTCAGCCAGGGTCAAAAACCATAGCGTTGGTGTGTCTGTCTACCTTCTGAGCTGGAGCAGGGCCCTGACAGTGGAGAACAGAGGACAGGCTATTAACAAACCATTTGCTCCATCTCTTGCTCAGGGACAACCCTGCTGAAGACTCGAGTTGGATGAGCAAGATATTCAAGAAGAACAAACAAAATACAAATGGCACCGGGAAAGGCTTTCCAAGACATCCACGATCCAAAAAACCAGGCAGCAAAGCTCAGTGAGCATGACTGTGTTTCTCAGGTTCCACGAGGAGGAAGAACTTTAGGAACGGTCTGCAGGAAGATCTCAAGGGGTCGGGGGAAGTTCAGTAGGAGGGGGGACTAAGAATTGGGCTTTGGAGTTGGATCCACCCAACAGAAAACCCCTGCTCTGCCGCTGTCTCACTCAGTGAGCATGCTTAAGACGCATGGTCTTTCTGAGCCTCTATTTCCCAGTCTGTAAAATAGGGATAATATTGGGAGGCTTTAATGAGGCCAACATGTAAAGTGCTTTGTTGCAGAATTCAAGATGTGTAATTAGCACGCAGTACTTTAGTTAGATATTAGGGTTACAGGCAGAGGTTAACTAGATACCTTCTCAATAGAGCTCTACTTAGAACTGAACTAGACAGTTGTGTGACCCTGTGACCCTCAACGTGTAGAGATCCAAACTGTTGCCAAGCTACAGCTAAAACCCTAACCAATTTAGGCCTGCTAGGTATAGTTTTGCTTTTTTTATTAAACTATATTGTCATTGATTCCATTAGTCAACCTTTATTGAGCACCTAATAAATGCCAAGTACTCTTCTGGGTTCTGGAGATAGCAAAGATGAATTAAACTCAATCCCAACTTTTAAGAATGTACCCTCAAAATTGAACTTTAGACCCAAGACAAGAACCAAGTCTTACCTTTTTTACTGAGCCATACATTTTTTAAAAGAGACATGCATACATACATATACACTTACAAATGAAAAATGCCAGCTTTGGGGTTTTATTTTTAAGTTTATTTATTTTGAGAGAGAGAGAGAGAGAGCGCACTAGTGGAGGAGGGGCAAAGAGAGAAGGAGAAAGAATCTCAAGTGGGCTCTGCAGTGACAGAGCAGAGCCTGATGCAGGGCTCAATCCCATGAACCAGGAGATCATGACCTGAGCCGAGATCAAGAGTCAGACAGTTAACCAACTGAGCCACCCAGGTGCCCCCAAAAATGTCAGTTTTAAACACAAACGAAGCCAGGAATCATCTACAACTATTTTATTGGATTATCAAAATATTCGCTGAATGGGACAGACCCACGCTGCTATCTAATTCACTTCAAGCCTCCATTGGTCAGAAAAATCACCAAGTCATTCTAAGTGACTTTCTTCCGTGTTGTTCCTGTCCCAGTTGGGATCCCTGGGTAGGCAGAGAGATGTATCAGATAGATGAGGGTCAGAAGCTCACCCCAGCAGCGACAGGCCCGCTTTGAGGTCTGAGCAAGTAGGTACTTGGTGGGTGGTGGGAAGCCGTATGGTGGGCAGGATTCTCAGAGCTGCTGCAGAAAGTGGGGCAGATGCATGTGTCATTTTCTGGACTGAAGGTTGGGCAGGGAGGGTGCAGGCAGTCGTTGGTCCTTAGGGGTCATGGGTTTAGTGCGTCCTGGGATTCGTCTCACTCTGATCCTTGCTCTTCAGTCCCAAGACTTCTTTGACTTTTGAATGTCCATATCTCTGTCTTTAAGAGCTCAAGGTCAACTTTGGGCATGAGAACAAAGGCAGGTCTGCTGTGGGGGTAGGAAAGCTTCCTTGGGGCAGGGAGTGCCATCTGGAAGCCAGACCCAGACTTGGGTCCCTTCATTCCAGGGTCAGGTCTCTTCCTATACATTGGAGCAGTGGGAACTCTATAATTCACCCTGTGCTTCCTTGGTTGATAAACTTCTAGGATTCAAGAGGCTTTATAAAGCAGCAGCCTGTGATAAAAACAAACAAAACAACATTCACAGCTGTGGGAAACACTGTTGTCAGTAGGTCACACATTCCGTCTGCGTTGTTCCTTTATAGAACAGATTACGACACTGCCTGGAAGCAATTCACCAATTGATGGTCTTAAGCAATTCCATGCAAATTTATACCCTGAGCTTCAAAGACCAGGGTAGGGGGTAAAAAAGAGATGTTCAAAAAGGTTAGGCATAGAGGAGAAGCAACCCAGAGAGAGAGGAAGTCTACAGTCACAAGTGACACTGTCACATCCATGGCCTAGTCTTGTACAAACTCCTGGTCCCCAGCTGAGTTTGTTGGGAGGACCCAACAAAGAGAAGAGAGGCTAGAATAAAAGCTACAGGGAAAGGGGTGCCTAGCTGGCTTGGTCAGTAAAGCATGTGTTTCTTGATCTCAGGGTCTTGAGTTCAAGCCCCATGTTGGCCCTAGAAGCTACTTTTTAAAAAATCAGATGTTCAAATTCAAACTCTGGCACTAGTTGTATTTGTCAGTTATTGCTGCTATGACAATGCTACATAACAAGCAATCCCCCCCCCCCCACTCTTAGTGGATTACAAAACAAACATTTATTTCCCTCTTTCATAGTTTTGTGAGTTGGCTGGGATGGGCAACAGGTTACAGGTTGGGATTGAGTCTGCTCCCTGTCCCTTTCATTCCAGGACCAGAAGTTGTGCCAGATACCCTCTGCTCCTGGAGCATGGCTAGGTATATGTATCAGCCTAGCTCTCCACTGCTAGCCTCGTGTCTCCTCCAGTAAGAGTTCGACGGTCATCTGATTTGGGTTATGTAACTGGCCTCAAAGTGGCAAAGACAGACTGATTGCCTCCAGGCTACCAAAGGAAAAGGAGGAGATCCCTTTTGCTCACTGCTACTCAAATCCTCTCAACTGCTACCCAGTTTGTCAGACTCCTCGGATTTCTACCAGTAGAGAGCCCCTCCTTTGAGTTACTATGGAATTTCTCCCCATTCACATGTGAATGTGATGATAATAGCTAAAACTTCCCAAGTAATTATTATGTTCCAGGCACAGAGAGGGTAAGCAACGTGCCCAAAGTCACATAGCAGGTGGGTGACAGAGCCAGGAACTGAGTCAAGTTGTCTGTCACCAGTGTCTTGGTGTGGATCACTAAAGGATATAGCCTCCCAGGGTAGAAGGAGCACTGGAGTGAATCAGAAGTCGCGGGGTCTAGTCCTAGCTTCTCCATTTGGGCAGGAAGAGGACTTGGAGGTACGCGGGGAGGTGTCAGGGATAGGGCAGGCTGGCAGGGGCGCAAAGCTAACAAAGTTGGCCTTCACCTGTGGTGCTGGGGAGTCATTACAGGACTTAAACAGAATGACACAGTTGGATTTAAAAACCATCCAAGAATGTGCAAGTCCACATTCCAGCATTTCTGTGAGTGGGCTCTGCGGGTGTCTTCCTGCAATGTCCTTGAGAGGGCAAAGGACTGGCCAGGGTCACATAGCACGTGGAAGGGGCCTTGAAACTCAGGTCTTGGGGCGCCTGGGGGGCTCAGTCAGTTAAGCGTCCGACTTCGGCTCAGGTCATGATCTCACGGTTCATGGGTACAGGCCCAGCATCGGGCTCTGTGCTGACAGCTCAGAGCCTGGAGCCTGCTTCAGATTCTGTGTCTCGCTATCTCTCTGGTCCTTCCCCTACTCATGCTGTCTCTCTCTCTCATAAGTAAATAAACTTAAAAAATTAAAAAAGGATAAACTCAGGTCTTCGCAGTGCCCCTTTTGTGTCTCATTTCTCCTCACATGTGCTTTCCTGGTCTTCCCATCCAGGCCTGCCCCCTGCCCACTCGACTTCTCCCTGCTCTCCAGCTCCGAGACAGTGTGGCTCACCTACAGGCCTCACCCCAGCCGGATCCGGGAATACAGCTGCCCTGAGGTGTGGAACTGCCCAGGGTGACCCCGGAGGCCAGACACTGCCTGCTCCGTCCCGGAATGCTGTCCACCCAGTTTCCTTTCTGACCCCACCTGCCTCTTCCTGGCCATAGTC
Organism: Mungos mungo; assembly: GCA_004023785.1. NCBI lineage: Eukaryota > Metazoa > Chordata > Mammalia > Carnivora > Herpestidae > Mungos > Mungos mungo. Next base: position 52,144 of record PISW01004681.1, read on the forward strand.
AAAGCCAACACTAGCCCATCTATTGCCTTGTGCACTGAGAAAACAGTACCTTTTCCTGGAGAATTTGATTTCCAGCTGCTGGAAGATCATGATAAATACTGGGTTTGTTAAAACAGTTGACTTCCACCTCTAGAAATCTGTGTGAATGACATACAAAGCCCCAGAACTGTACAAATAATATACAGAAAATGGTACAAATAAGCCCCAACACGAATATGTCCACGGAACGCTTACCCTTTGTTTTGGCAGTGTCTCCTTGTACTGTGTGCATTCTGCACAACTGCACTCAGCCCTCTTGGAGGCCACTCCACTTCTTTCCCCTTCCTGGAAAACCAAATATTAACCAGACTTTTGTAAATCAAATGATGTTTCCAACACTCTTATCAACTCCCGCTCGTCAGTGGAATTCTCCAGCTGCAAAAGACCCTTGTAATTACAAAGCGGGACTTGACAGCTGATTTTTGGCATAAACTGAGATTTCTGAAGTCTGTGAATCCAGTTGACTATAATGGGTCCTGGCTACTTGCTTGGGCTGCCTGAGGCATTTGAAACTGTGAGGCGTGTTCTCAGTGGAAATAAGGGGAGGAACGTCCAAGATGAGGGACTTGGAAATGATGGATCTCTGTCCTTTTTCTAGAAAGCTGTGAGCCGAGAGAGAAAACTTGAGCTGGAATGGGAGAGAACCTGAGGACGCCACGGTAGAGCCTTCTCCCCAAGGCTCTTGGACGCGGTTCTCTCACCCCTGGGGACCAGGTGTTACCCACTACCAAGCCCGTTGGTGTGAAAGGCCCTGATTCCCCTGGGGAGAGCACTTCCTTGTCTAAACCCCCTCTTAGCTTCCCTGAGGTCCTCCACACTCTGCTTGGGACAGACAGAGGGACACCAATGTGGATGGGCTCTGAGGACCATACAGCACATCCTGCTCCTGGCCGGCTGGGCTCTGGGCCTTCCCCCCCAGCCCCGGCCTCACTTCGCTTCTTTGAGATGGGCTGTCAGGTCCCAGCCCCCCAGATTCTACTCTACAGGGCCAAACCCTCGGGGATGGAGCAGTACTGAACCATGGATGCACTTCCCTCTTTCCTGTCAAGAGACCAGGTTCTTGGTTTAGTTTTGTTTTTAATTCTCACAGTGTCCCAAAAGCTTGACTTGGAACCACTGGACTCTGCCTCAGCTGCTCCCTGGAATCGCTTTGACGAGCTCCCCAGGGCTTGTGTGGGGCCCGCCGTATGGAGCCGGCCATTCTGGACTTCCCGAGTTGTCCCGGTGTGGTTGTAGAGGAAACAGAGGCCACACGTCCCTCCCCCGCCCATCCCCCAGCCCGAGGGCAGCGCTGGAGGGCAGACCCTGTCTGTTGTTCACACCTCAGTGAAAATGCTCCACAACAAAGACTTTGGCCTCAACTTTTCCAGCCCAGCCAGGAAAACACCAGCCCCCTGCTCGCTGGAGTGGGGGTAGCTTCCAGCCCCAGCCAGGCCCAGCAGGGAAGCCCGAGCTGCCCAGGGTCCCAGATGTGTTTGGTTAGCAAATCCCGGAATGCAAAGCCCAGAGGACTGGGAGGAAGGAAGGCAGCCCTGAACTTGGCTGGGGTCGCTGGAGGATGGATGCAAATTTTAGTTGAGTATTGTAGGGGGCTGTGGCAAGGGGGCCTGGCGGAGCCTGCACTTAACAGGACCATGTTAGGGAGCGGGAATCCCCACAAGCTCCCTTTAGAATGTTCTACCAGGAAGAATCTAAGTGTCCCTTTGAGAAGTAAGAAGAATCAAATCTCAGGTGTTCTTGCCCCCTCTTCCTACTCTGAGTCTGTGGCTCAGGCCAGTCTGGAGAAGCGCCCTCGGGACCATGTGGGGGAGGAGAGACAGGTCCCACCTGGCTGCGGTCCCCTGGCCTGTCCCCCAGGAGTGGTCTTGTGGTTCGCAGCGGCCGTGCGCCCAGAGGCCGTGTGAGCCAGGGGAAGGAGGGTTTCCGGAATGCTTATTCCCAGGTGTGCAAGTGGGGATTGAACATGATAATAACAGTTGTTTTCACTGAAAGCCTGTATTCAGAGCCCAGATGCCCTTCTGTTAGAGTCAGGTTACAGTTACAATCAATAAATTCCTGTGTATATTTTCCGTCCGTCCCTTTTCCCCATGAGGAGGCAATGAAGAGAATTGTTCTCATTAGTTCCAGGGTTGCCAGATAAAATACAGGACATCTTGTTAAAGTTGACTTTCAGAGACACAATGAATAATTAGTCAGCATGAGCATGGCCCCAGTATTGCTATTATTTGTTGTATACCTGAAATTCACATTTAACTAGGCCACCCATATTTTTTATTTGCTAAATTTGGCAACTCATTAGTTCCTTTCTCACTTTTCTTTTTTTTTTTTTTTTGAGACGATTCTAGTGGATTGCTTTCTGATGTGTCAGTCACTGCAGTTCAGAATTGGAGGTCTCCCTGGTGTGGAGGCCAAGGGCAGAGCACACTCTGGTCTTCCGAACAAGCGCATCCCAATGACCCCTGTGTGTGGCTCAGCCCTCCCTGTAACTCAGCTAACATCCCGAACTCAGCCAGGTCTTGACTGACCCCATTATCTCTGACTCACTGAGCCTCGTGACTTCTCAGGGTCAGAAATTGGGTTAAGTCCTGATGTCACTTACCCACCTCTGGAAAGTGATCCGAAGCAACAGGGTGTCCCATGCACCTCTGTGCTCTTGACAGCCTCTGTGGTGTGAGTTGAGGGAGCCCCCCCCCCACACACACAGTGGTGTCCTACCATCCTACATTCCTATTGGCACAGATTCCCATAGCTAGTGAGGTCCGTGAGCATCCTGAGGGGACCCACCGTGCCTGCGACATTTGTGTGTTCCATAGAGTTAGATCAGCCCTGGCACATAGTAAATGCTCAGTAAGTATTGGCTGAGTAAAAGAACTGATAGATTAGACAATAAGGGGAGACCCTAAAACAGGGGTTCGGGGAGCTGGATCCTGGCCTGGTTCTGTCTGGAGGTGGCCATGTGACCTGGAACAAGACACCTGCCCCTTCTGAGCCTCAGTCTATGAAGTGGGACGCTGCCCTCTTCTGCCCTCCTGGGAGCATTACAGGGAGCCTTCAGGGTTGGAAGTGGAAAGGTGGTTTGGAAAGGAAGACAAGCGGTGCACACCAGTGGGTCGCCTTCCCCAGGAGGCCCTGGAGGAACTCGTGTGTCATCTGAGGGAGGGGAGAAGAGGCTTTTGACTCCTTCCAGCGGAGACCACATTCTCTGGACCAAAAGCCAGACACTGTATTCTGTCCATTTTTACCCTGGTTCCCAGTGGCAGTCTGGGCACCAAAATTAGGGACTTAGTAAGACAGATGATGTAGACTTAAGATTGGCCCAGGTTTTCCTGGACATATAGTTGACCCCTCGTCCGAAGAGTCGCAGTGTTGTAGGATGTCAGGTCCAGAGGGCGAGTATCATGTCCCCGAGGTCCTCAGCCTGCGGGGAGCTGGACTAAGACCCAGGTCTCCTGATGCCCAGGGTACTTCATTCCTGTCTTAGCAGGTTGGCGCTCAAGGGTGGGACACCTAGGGAGCAATCAGAGGGGTCCCCAGGCGGGGACAAGGGGGCGGACCCTAACAGCCTTGCCGGCACCAGACTGGCCTAGTTGTGGCAGGTGGGGACCCCATCTTGCCACCACTGTGAATAATCCAAATCAGACCTTTGTCTGTCCATTTCTTTATTGGCTTAAAAAACACAGTACAAAAATGAGACTCAGATGCCAGCATCGGGAACTCATACCAAATAGTCATACAAGTTAAAGAACATCGTTTTAAATAAGAAACTATGCCCAGAAGGTTCCTGACCCTCATTTCAAATCCGATTCTGCTCCTTCACATTTTGGGGCAGTGTTCCTGAACACTGTCTAAACGAAATCCATAAATAGCTCACCTCTCCCCCACTCCTTAGAAGTGGCAATAAAATGAAATGACTTCCAGAATATGCTTTGTTGAACTTCCTGAAACTTTGCGTCAGGGTTGAGGTCAGTCCCATCTAGGTGCCCAAGGCCTCTCTGCCCTAGCTTTCACCGCCCCCCCCCCCAAGTCTTACCCCACAGTGATCACTGAACATTCAACAGAGCAATACAGTGTCTGTCAAGGGTCATAAGAGTGAGTCTAGATTTTAACACCCTCTCCCCGATGACCATACGTTCCGGGCAATGTCCCAGGGCTATGCTCCTAGCCCTGTTGGGCATGCATGTACATAATGGACATGTGGCAAATTGCCCATGTGAGCCAAGCTGTTCAAACTATTCAGCTTTGTACAAGGCAGAGCCCACACTTCACCTTTATGCAAAAAGTAAAAGTCCTTTTGCAAGACACTTTACTGCCGTCATGTAGAAAATTGTTATCATAAACCCACAAATCTACAATGTCTAGGAAGTAAATAGCACTTCCTGGGGTATGGTGCTCTTGAGCAGTGCACATCCGTGCAACCGTCCATGGCAATCCAGCTTAAAACCCTCCCTCATTTCCTGAAAACTAGCCAGACGGTAACTATAATAACAATAACAACATACACGGACATGTAATTTTCAGAACTCTTCACATTCATTTTCTCATTGACTCTTGGCAAGGCATGAGACAGGAAAGGTGCAAGGCATCAGTGTCACTTCTCTGAACACAGAATTTTAGAACACAGGGCCGGAAGGAGTCTGAGAGACCAGGGTTCCCCAATCCGTAGGTCTTCTCTATCTGAGGCCTGCAGACTTCCTGAGAGGTGTCTATAAATCCATATGGGCATTAAGCACCATTGGTCAACTGAATAAATTATTTTTTGCATATAGATGCACATCTGTTTAAATGCATTAATGCCTGTGGGTATTCTGGTGAGAGATTAAACACAAATGTATTTTAAAAAACTAAGACTCATTTGAAATTAACATATAAAACATGCCAGCAGCACTTCTACATGATAGTGCGGCAAGGTTTTGGCCCTTATGGAGCAAGAAAATACATGATGGTAAAAAGTAAGGGCACATAAGGCGGTACTAGGGTTAGCCCCAAAAGGTGAAGGCCTGGCCCCTGGCCCAATGCTTAGGACCAATATCCAGCTAGCTGCCCATTTCCTCCCTGAACCCCAGTTTAAAGATAGAATGGCTGGTTCCACAATTCCCGTGGAGGACCAAGGCCTCCCACGGAAAGCCTTGTAGAAATGCCTGGATCTCAGGAGCGCTCCCCCTCATTCATCTGCTCGTTCATTCATCCAACAAAGACTTAAAGCCTTCCTCCAGCTCTTTGGGGTGTGTTTGGCCACAGAATGAAAGCACCGACAGTCCGTCCTTTAAGGAGATTTCAGCATGACAGAGTCAGAAGGGGTCCGATGGGTCACAGAGTCTTGCCCGGAATCCGAGGTCTGGAGAGGACGATACACAAGTACAGGGTCTCACAGCAAGTTTGGGGCAGGTCAGCAGGTGGAGTTCTGGTCTCCCAGCTCCCCAGTCCGGTGCTTTTCTTCCCCTAACATGGCCTGTGCCTCCAGGTAAGAATGTTTTGTATATCTCGGTCTCAGTGAGCCCCCAGGGCACAGGGACACCGGTGGCCATCCAGTCTTGTCTTCGTTCATGTCTGTGAGGCACTTGACGGGCTATGGTGAGGCATCTTCAGAAACTCCTGGCTAAAGCTGCCTTTGTTTGGATAGTGCAAGGGAACTTGAGTGCAAAGCATGGCTCTTAATCCGGACTCTGGCTCTCAGGACTTGTGATGTTCTGGGAGGAGAACAAGAACATAGGTTTCAGCCATAGCCCAGTTACTACTCTCATAACAACAGACTCCTAATTCACATATCAACACAGCCCGCTAGCTTCTCTCTGAACCTTTACTCGGTAAATCTTGCCTGCAGTGCTCTCCTGGTCCTTTCTCCCCTCCCTTCTCCTTGCCATCCTCAAAGGGCACAAATATATGCTTTTTCACATAGATTTTGAAAGTCTTCCAGGTCCAATGGCTTCGTTGGCCTCAGTTACCACTTATTTGGGATTTTCTGATACTTAATTTTGTCGTCAGTAAACATGCTGTCTTTTTCTACAAGAGAACCATCCATACGCCCTCACAGCACCTTACACAGCTAGGCACAGTGGAGGCTCTCAATACTTATTGGCGGAATGAATGAATGAATGAATGGTTAGTAAAACCAGAAGATGGAGTTAGGGCTACTGAGGATATCAGAACTGATGTTTCTATATTGCCTTTCACAAAGGACTCCATAGGCTATTGCCTAACCCATCCTAGAGAGCAAATTATCCATAATACCCCCATCTTTGGGCAAAGATAATGAGGCTGAGGAAAGAGAGGTCGAAGGTCATAACGAGTTCCCATCGGGAAAACAAGCCAACATAGAGCAAGACTATTCGAATGACCAGCTTTCTTGAGAGGCTTATCACATGGCTTCTAGAGGTAATTCCAGGAGAGGACGATAGAGTGGTGACATCATTGCAATAAAGGTCTGGTTTCCTGGGGGACCAGATGGATGTAGACATTCCAGTCCTGGTTGCCCAATACCAACAAATGGAGCATTTTATTCCTTTAATGTCATGCCTTTTTCATTTAGTAGCTTCCACACTAAAGATCTGGGTCAAAATGTCTGTAGGCAAAGTTATTTTAAGTGAATTTAAAAACGTAGGAAAACACTTTATCAGAGTCCACCAAAAAAAACGTGAAAACTCAGTCTTCTAAGAAATCAGTGATTGGAGCACCTGGGTGGATCAGTTGGTTAAGCATCCAACTTTGGCTCAGGTCATGATCTGGCGGTTCGTGAGTTCAAGCCCTGCCTTGGGCTCTGTGCTGACAGCTCAGCACAGCCTACTTCAGGCTCTGTGTCTGCCCCCCTCTCTCTGCCTGCCCCTCCCCTGCTCCCACTCTGTCTCTCCATCTCTCTCAAAGATAAATAAACATTAAAAAAATTTTTTTAAATCAGTGATAAGTATTATTTCTAATGGGACCATCCCAGAGTCTTAGGGGATGAGGATTTATTAGGAAAACCATGAAACCAACCTGAAGAGAGACTGATGACAGAAAGAAGCTACTCTTAATCAATCAACCAAGACAAGGTCAGTGAAGGATCACCCCCTCGAAGACTTCCAGAATCAACAGCCCAAAGATCCTTCTCAGCTACCTTAACCATCCCTTATTTGATACATAATCTTGCTTTGCCTTGTTGTTTAAATGTTATGACAGTCTTAAATTTGGAAAGCCAAACAGCATAACCCATGAAGTAGTAAGAGGGCAAGCCAAGACAGCACCCTGTCCAATATTCCATACTGAAATCAAAAAGTACGAAGATAAGCGTACACTGAGGGACCAGAGCTGAATAAAGATGTTAATTATCATGTAAAACCAGTGAGGGTTTTGGAAAAGAAAAAGGTCACTGTGGGTGTAGCATTGTCTCACCGGGCCTCAGCAAAGAGGTGGCATTGGAGGGGGACCCCAAAAAGTCATGAACTCAGCAGGGGAGGGGAGAGGACAGTGAGTAGATCCTGTTGGGATCTTGAACTTGTCTTCACTTGTGCCTTCAAGCTCTTTCTCACCTGCTGGGCCTCCCTGTATGGGAAGTGGGTGTAATTGTGTCGGCTGTAGCCCAGGCCCACGACGTTGAAGACCGTGTGGTTGTTGTTGCCGGCAAATTGGTTAGCCAAGCCGAAGGCAAACCGGTAGGGTCTCTTGGTGAGGTTCCCGCCTGGCTCAGCAGGGGGGGCTTTCTGGCTGTGCAGGGTGGCTACCAGCTTCCTGAGGGACGAGTCCGGGAGCTTGTAGAAGAATCTCTTGAAGCTGGGGTGTCGCCTGATCTGGAAGCAGAAATAAAGGCCAGCTGTCAGTGTTGCTGGCAGGTAGCCCCTCCCACCGGCTGCCCCCACCCCAACTCCATGCACCCAGGCTGGGTGGGGCACCTCCCGTCGCTGGGACGAGCTTCCTTGTTAAATGCCTCCACTACCTCCAGCCTCTCAGAATCTGTTCTGTGAGGTCCAACTCCAAGCAGCAGAACAAAGTGGAAAACAACAACAACAACAACAACCCTGCTGGTCTTTGTATAACGGATGCTTAAATAGCGTTTACTATCGGTGTGACTTCTCTGAGCCTCTGTGTAGTCACGTGGGAAATGGCAGGACCGATACCCTACCGTGCACCAGTTGCTGGGGGAAGGGGATGAAGTGAGCTAGTTGATATAAAGTGTCTCATGCAGAGCGGATGTTGGGTGAATTTTAGTTCTCATTTTAAGTCGCCTCCTCTTAATACCTAAGTGTCGTGGGTTGGGTTCCCCCAAAGACAAGGGCCTGGGTGCAGGTAGTGATGCTGGGAAACAGTGATGGGGAGAACAGGGACCTGAGGCAGGACGGGGAGGCAGTCCTTGCAGACTGTTCCTCACAGGGCATTCCAGGAGCCTGCGTGGAGCCCTCTCCTCAGAGTTATTCCCACGAGGGGCAAGGGACCTGACGTATGGGTACACCATACACCAGTTTCCATGAGCCATTGGTTGAGGGCATGTGTCAGGAGGTGGGGAGCGATCATTCTGGTCTCCCATGTCGGTGGTAAAATGGTGCGAGGGGCCGGTCCTCAGGCAAAAGATGCAGGTGCCGGCAGTGGGGAGTTGGGGCAGCGTGTGCTGTGGTGGGAAGGTGAGGCACCCACAGCGTCCGCTCTGCTACGGCCCATCCACAACCCGTGTTCACATCTGACACCCCCCATGTCATCTGTGTTTGTCTCTCCAAGTAGACTGTGAGGGGTTCAAAGCTTCTGTTAGAGGCTATCTAGCAGGAGAGGGCAATCTGAAAGCTTGAAAGAGTTGGAGACCATAGAGATGCTGAAATTTGTGCCAAGACAGAGTGAAAAGGAGCTGGCAGAGGATGAGATCCGTGGGACCGGCAGGCTGGACTTGGGGAAGGACAGAGCTGGGACACAAGCTGAACTTCAAGGGGGATTCAGATGGCGGGGGGGACATCCCGACTGGCAGCATCAGCCTCGTGAGGATTGTATTATTGTAAACTAACATTTATCTCATCTGCAATGTGACTGGCAGTTTCTATAGACGCATTAAACTTTGTCAAGTATGTATTTATCAAAAGGTATTTGCAAAGAGCTAGGTATTTGCAAAAGAGGAAACTGAGGCTCAGAGAGGTTGAGGGAGATGCCCAAGGTCACCGAGATGCAGGTCACCAGGAGGCACCGGGATTGAACTCGGGCCTCAGCCTCGGGGGTACCCAGCAGTCCTCACCTGCTCTCCCAGCTGGCCATCCACTTCCTGGAGAAGGGCCACCAAATTCTGGATGATCAGCTCCTCTAAGGAAAACAAAGAAGGAGTCAGGGGCTGTTGAAAAGCTTCGCAACCTCACATTCATTCAGTACAGACGGATTGTCTCTAAAACACAGCACTCAGATTAGTTTCAAAGGGCAAAGAAAAATCTTCCCCGAAAATAGGGCTGGAGCACGAAAGCTTTCTCTGAGTTTGCTGTATAGAAATGGAAAGGCCTGGATACCTGGGTGGCTCAGTCGGTTGAGCATCCAGCTTCAGCTCAGGTCATGATCTCACAGTTCGTGGGTTTGAGCCCCGCATCAGGCTCTGTGCTGACAGCTAGCTCAGAGCCTGGAGCCTGTTTCCGATTCTGTCTCCCTCTCACTTTGTTCCTCCCCTGCTTGTGATCTGTCTCTCTCTGTCTCTCAAAAATAAATAAATGTTTAAAAAAAAAAAAAAGAAATGGAAAGGCCTTTGGCCAGTTGAGTGTCACATCGGCTCCGTTTTACAGGTGGGGAACCCAAGACCTCCCAATGTCCCCGATCCAGGCTACAGAGTAGCAAGGTCTGGAATGGGAGCTGGGGCCCCGGAGCAGCTCATCAGAAAGCAGGGAGGGGAGACGCCACAGCCGCAGATGCGACAGGAACACACCCGCCAGCCTGGGCACAGGTGGCTGCTCACCCCACGACCTAATTGTAAACATTCAGGATATTTGTGGACCTTTTGTAATCAACTGTTGGCAGCCTGAAATCAGCCGTGGCGGGAATATTTACACCATAGAAGTCTGCAAATGCTACAAATCAGGGCTCCCTTCCTGCCCGCTGTCCCCCTCGTTGCCCAATACTCACCCTCAGCCTGTTTGCCAGCCCACCACTGGTTATGAGACCCAGAGTGAGCCAGGAATCATATAGGGGACATCCAAGCAAACTCACCAAAGTTACATCCCACTGAACAGACAAGGGTTTTCTACGAGAAGAGGACTCTCCACCTGCCACTCTGCCCTGAGAGCCCCCGTTGAAAGGCCCGCCCTACCTCCTCCCTGCCCTGCTGGTGCCTCCTGCCAGCAGCCTTCCCAGTCTCTGCTGGAATTCAGCTTGTGAGAAGCCCCGGGACAGCCCTCCCAGGAGAGGGCGGGTGGTACTAACTGGATTCGAACACTCCATCTGGCTGAGGCCCTCCCTCTGGCTGGTGGCGTCTGGTCTGGGAGGGCGCGTCTGTGGAGCCCGCCGGTGCCCCCTCTGCAGGGGAGGACTGCTGCAACTCGACGTCTTCCAGGTCTGAGGGCAGAAAGGAGCTGGTATGAGTGTGTTTGGCACCTGTTTCAAATCCACAAGGACGTCAGGGGCCCAGGTTCTGACAAGAAACTGACCAAAGCCAAGGGCACTAGCTTGGTTTCCCAGGCTGTTCAGCGAGCCCCCCAGGCCCCTTCTTTGCCCCCTCTGGAAACCTCGTTCTTCTTTTCTGCCACCAGCCCCCTCTGTCTCCTCACAGTCCACTAGGAAACACGAAGCAGGCCTGCCAAGATCCCACCAAAGAAGCCCACTTCCCCATCACTCGCTGAAGCTTTGCTGAATCACTGAGCCTGTCTGAACCTCACTTTCCCCATCTGTCTAATGGGAATAACAAGACTGACTTCACCAGGCTGGAAGTGGGTTGAACGAGGTAATATGTGTGAGAGCGGCATGCAGTAGGCACTCCATAAAGGTCAAGGGAATCGCTATGCCTCAACTTGGCGGGTGTGAAAAAGCAGAGGCCCAGGCCGTATCCTACTTCATCAGACCAGGATCTGTGTTTCTGTACTAGCTTTCGGGGGAGTCGGATGCACTTAAGCCACTAAACCGATACACTTCTCTCAAACTGCATTTGTTGTTTTAATGTTTATTTTGACAGAGAGTGTGAGTGTGTGTGTGTGTGTGTGTGCACATGAGCAGGAGAGGGGCAGAGAGAGAGGGAGAGAGAGAGAGAATCCCAAGCAGGCTCGTGCTCTCAGCACAGCCCTGTGCGGGGCTCCATCTCACAAACCGTGAGATCACGACTCAAGCCAAAATCAAGAGTCAGAGGCTTAATGGACAGAGCCACCCAGGCATCCCAAACTGCATTGGTTTTTAAGTGTTGGTGTGTTTTTGTATGGGGGCATGTGCTGTAGGTGGTGAGTCCAACTGTCACCCAGCGGCCCCCTCCTCCCCACAGCCCTCCCACACCTCCCAGCCTGAAGCAGAGGCCACACAGCCAGCCAAGCCCACCCTGGAGGGAGCCTGGGGCTGGAGGCAGCCTCTGTTACCATGGAAACGCTGGGCCTGCTCACCAGGGCTGCTGGAGGTGGATGGCTGATGGCCCCCCACACACAGGGGCAGAAAGCTGGGCCTTTTGGGCGGCCGGGACTCCGGGCTGACAGCCCCTGCAGGCCCCACTCTCCTAGGCTCCTTGGGGCCGTGTCTCTTATGTGAAAAGGCTTTTCTGAGGGTGGACTTCTTCTCTTGAGATCGCCTTCTGTAAGGTGGGGACAGGTTTTCTACAGCCACCTCTGGTTCTTGGACATGAAGCTGCAGAGGGAGATGAGAGAAACTGAGTCACTCCCCCCACCCGTGAGGAGATTCCAAGTGGGCCAGGGAAGGAGCCCAGCAGCCCCTGAAACAGACTGAGGCCCGCTGAGGACCAGAGGGTGCCGCCTGGCCAGAGAAAGTGTACCCGGCAGCCATGGAGGGCGGGCGGGGGCTCGGGGAAGGAGGAGGGACAGGAAGGAGCCAGGCTCTGGAAAGATGTAGAACTGGGGGAGGGCAGGGAAGTTATTATGCCAGGCAGGGGCTGGGGTGTCCATAGTGAGGGTCAGGATCTACGTGGAGAATGTCTTCCTCACCTCTGCCCCCTGCTCCTCCGCATCCTGGAGAAGGGCAATGATCTTCTGGATGAATTCTTCTAAAAAAGAACAAAACGTTTGCTTACACTGCAGTGGGGAGCAAAGCATTTCTACTGTCAGTCCTCATTCCCTCAGGCCCCCGTGGCTCCCTGGGTGATTCTCCCAGGTCTCCAGGTTGCTAATGAATTTGCCCTTATTGCACTTATTGGTCCCTCGGAAGTGGCCTGAGGGCAGGGCTGGTTCTGAGGGAATACGTTCACTTCTCCATTCATTGAACACATCCAGATGTGCCAATTTAAGTGTGAAAAAAATAACAGAGGCCCCTGCCTCCAGGAGACAGTGCCCCAAGGCCATCTGGAAAGGCCTGGCCCCAAAAGTCCCCTCACCCAGCACCTTCCTCTCTTCTACTTAGAACATGGGCCCTTCTCAATTCCCCTTCAAGGCATATTTTCTGTGAAAACCAAACAAGGCAGAACGGAGGATATGGGGGAAGTAGACCTTTAAAAGTATCTTCAGGGGAGCCTGGGTAGCACTTTGACTCAGGTCATGATCTCACAGTTCATGAGGTTGAGTGTCTCCCTCCCTCTCTGCCCCTCCTCTGCCCACACACTCTCTTTCTCAAAAATAAATTTTAAAAAATTTTTAATTATCAAAATTATCTTCAAGGGCACCTGGGTGGCTCAGTTGGTTAAGCGTCCAACTTTGACTCAGGTCATGATCTCACAGTTCATGAGTTCGAGCCCCGCGTCAGGCTCTGTGCTGATAGCTCAGAGCCTAGAGCCTGTTTCAGATTCTGTGTCTCCTTCTCTCTCTGCCCCTCCCCTGCTTGCGTTTGGTCTTTCTCTCTCTCTCAAAAACAAATACAATTTAAAAACATTTTTTTTAATGAAAATGTAAAAAATCATGAGATCGAGCCTCTCTTGGAAATTTGCTTGGGATTCTCTCCCTCTCTCTGCTCCTCCCCTACTCATGCTCTCCCTCTCTCTCTCAAAATAAATAAATAAACCTAAAAAAAGGGAAGTATCTTCAAACACACAGAACTGACAATGATTCCATGAGTCTAGCCATGGCCTTGCCTAATAATCACGCCAGCAGCTGCCACGTGTGGTGCCTCCCTCCTGTGGCCCCTACCCACCCCTTTCCTATCCTCTAGATTTCTCCCGAGGCTACAGGGCTACATAACCACAACAATAATAACGATAAATGGCAGCTAACATGTATTAGCTCTAAATTGCTTATTAACTGCTCTGCTTTATCAGCATTCATCCCATTAGAGCCTCGAAAGACTCTAGGATCTAGAAACTCTTATTACCCTCATCTCGCAGTTGAGGACGCTGAGACCAGATATGAAGGAACTCATTCAAGTTCACACAGATAGAAGAGGTCAGAGTCCAAATGCAAACCCACGCCTGAAAGATCACATCATCTACAGAGCCCTTGCCGTGGGCCAAGGCTTTCCTGGCACGGCCAGTGCCAGCCTCATCGAAGAGGGCATCTTCGCTGTTGTGATTCTACTGCGGAGGCTCACTCAGGGTAAGACAGGGGTCTGTGCTCTGGACCCCCCCCCCCCCCGCCGCCTCTTCCCAGGCCTGCTGCCCCTGGAAGTCAAGGCTAGGTTACTGCCTCTCTCTGGGTCAGTATGGGATCAGGCCAAATGATTTCCAAGGGGGTGGTCTGAGAAAAAGACGGGGTACTAACTGAATTCCAAGGCTCTGTTAGTCTGCAAGTCCTCTTCGGGTCCCTGGCTTCCCGCTGGGGTGGAAAGCTCCAAGGGGCTCGGACCAGCGTTGTCTGTAGGCGGGACCTCTTGGACTTTGGGCTCCTCTGAGCCTGAGAAGCAAGATGAAATAGCAGGTGTGTTTCATCAGGGTGAGGGTGTTAGCGAACACATAAACGTTAGAAGAGGTGCCAAAGTTCACCCCACAGCTAGATCATGCAAAGGCCTTGCTGGCCCAGAGGGGAGCTGTGGGTCAATGTCAGGGCTCTGATGGACTGGCCCAGACCTAGCTCCCTTATCCCTTTGCACCTCCTTACAACTGGCTTTCCTGGGCTTGGCCCTCCCCTCCCCCCTTCCCTGGCAAGCACATCCCTCTGGCGTCTTGGCTTGGAGAGTAAATGCCTGATTCCATGGCACAAATTAATGCAGTAGGACCAGCGTCCCCCTGCATGAAGACATTCCACCACAGGGGCTCCATATTTAGGGATAAGCATTGCCCCTCCTTTTTAAAATGTGAATTCCCCTGGCCAGGCTAAGTGGCTAGGCTGTTCCTCCCTGCCACCCAGGATGATCCTGTCTCTCCGTAGCTCAGGTTCCGTCATTGGTTGGCCACATGACCTTGAACGCAGTGTTTTAGATCCCCCCATGTCTCAGTGTTCTCATCTGTAAATGGGGATAATAATATGGCTATGTACAGACACACAGTAGGGAAGTGTCTCATTTTACAGGTGAGGAGACTGAGTCAGGCACAGAGATGGGAAGTGACATAGAAAGCACAGGTCAGAGCCAGGTCTCCTGCCTCCCAGGCTGCGGTTCCTTCCTGCCCATGCTACCCCCTGCCAGAGTATAGCAGCTGAGGCTGTGGAGAAAGGCAGAGGGCTAAGGGATTCCTCAGCACAATTTCCACGGGGGGCTTAGCTGGATTGTCTAGACAGAGAGGTCTTGTGTATGGAGGTGACCTGCTGGCAGCCCCTTCTCCTCCCTACTGTCCCCCCCGCCCCCCAACTACTCAGAGCAGAGCCAAAGTCAGAACTAGGATGGCAGCCCCTCAAATGGCCCATTCCAGCCCTGGAGAAAGTTCCAGAGCTGGAGGCAGCTGCAGTGTTGCTATGGTAACCCTGAGCCTGCTCACCGGGGCTGCTGGAGGTGGAGGGCTGATGGCCTCCCACACACAGGGGGAGAAAGCTGGGCCTCTTGGGGGCCCGGGTCTCTGGGCTGGAAACATCTGCAGGCCCCCCTCTCTTAGCCTCCTCAGAGCCATGTTTCCTATGAGAAACGCCTCTCTTGAGGCTCGACTTTTTCTCCTGGGATTTCTTCTGGTCAACCGGCACTGCAATCTGTAGGACCACCTCTGGCCAAAGGGCTTGAAGCTGCGGCGGGAGAAATGAGAGAAACCGAGTCAGGCCCTTGACCTTGAGGAGAGGGGAAAGCTCCCTGAGAAACAGCTAATAGCAGCCACAAGCTTCGAGGTGGCCCCAGGCGAGGGAGGCGACAGAGCCTAGTGCTGAGGAGCCCTGAGACCCGGAAGGGCGAGCGGGCCTGGAGCAGGAAGATGCGCAGGAAGCAGCGAGCCCGTGGGGGTCTACACTGACCGTTCGCTCCTTACCTCTTGCTCCCACTGGTCTCCCACTTTTTGGAGTAATTGCACTATCCTCTCGATGATACTATCCTCTGGAAAAAAGTAAATGCACCCAGTTAATCTTTCTGGCGCAGGTTGAATGCTTGAAGGACTGACCTGAAATTGCCTGCCCTGTGACCTGGGGTAAATCTCTTAACCTCTCTGGCCTTCCTCTCTTTCCCTGTGAAGAGTGAATCACCATCCCTGTCCCACTTCCCTCAGCAGGCTCTCAAGCCATCAAGGGACTCTGCTTAGAAATACTTTACAAGGCCAATGTTGTGCAATTCCAGTGCGGGGAATGGTAGAGCCCCGGCGTCACTGAGGCGCCGGACAGAAGGACCCCAGCAGGTCTGACACAGACCGTCCGCCGCATCGACGCCTCAAGCACCCCACCACATCTTTACAGAGAAACCACAGCAACACAAATGGTTTTCTTCGATATCCCGGTTGACTGACCAAAAGACCACAGGCCCAGAATTCCCTCTGTTCCCTGTCAGCCGATCTGTTCACAGAAAAGAAGGTGCAAACAAGCATTCTTGGTCTCTTGGACTGCAGATTTTTTCACCCCCTATTTCCCTCCCTCATCTCTCTCTCTCATTTGTTTGGCTTTTGTTCCTTGACTCAGTCTACCAGCTGACTTCCTCTCGTCTGAAAAAACAGCTTGCAAAATAAACAGCCTGCAAAATAGCCAACTAAATGCCTTTTTGTTTATTCTCTGGCAGATGCATAGATGTTTGACAGCTCTTAAAATATGCCCATTCCTTCTAGGGAATTAGATTAATAGAGCATTCATTATCGATGCACGGCATTGTGGCTGTGCGTGACACGGTAGTCATTTCTTGGAGATGTGCGCTTCCATATTTAAGGACGAGGGATCATTTTACTTAAAATGGTTCAGCCACAAAACGATACACACAATTATGAAGCAAATATTGGCCTGCGGTCGACAATTGTGAGTATAGGAGTGTGCGTATAGCTATTCCACACTGGCATATATTTAAAAATACATGTAAGTTCTATATTCCCCCATTCCACATTCCTTCCATAAATCTCAAAAGACTAAAAAAAGTCCCATGCTCATTAACACATAAGACAGGAACATTTGCCAGTGGCCGTTCTAATTCCTGAGACTCCCTTCTGTGAAACTCTAAAAGAAGTAAATGTGACCAGAAGTGCCAGAAGGAGCAAGATCAGTACATGCATTTTGAGAGGGACCATCCAAGGTGTAAGCAGTCATTTGGAACAATCCATCTCATTTGGTAACGGCCACCCCTTGGCCACCCTGGCTGAGGGCAAGAGGACACTAAGAAGATGTTCACTCACGGTCAAGCTTTTTTCTTTCCTCTTCCGACCCATGACCTGTGGCTTGAGAAGCAACCTCTGGCACTCCAGGACCCCCGTCTTCAATGAGCATGGACGGGTGGAGATCAGAACCTTCCCCACCTAGACGAAGATGAAAACAAGCATATGTGTGTGGGTGGGGGTAGTGGCGTCAATGACATTTTTCTGACTCTGTTCATGAGCACAATAAAATGACACAGAATTCACAGGAGGATAGGCACTGATGCAGCCAGCTCTAGGTGTAACCAAAAAAAAAAAAAAAAAAGTCAAAAACCTGCCAAGGTTTCCATCTGAAAAGAGGGGGCATCAACCCAGACTTCCTTCTCTCCATTAAGAATGTGGTGAGGGTTTTTTTTGTATCTTTATTTTATTTTTGAGAGACAGAGAGCGAGTGGGGGAAGGGCAGAGAGAGAGGGAGACACAGAATCCAAAGCAGGCTCCAGGCTCTGAGTTGTCAGCACAGAGCCCGATGCGGGGCTTGAACCCATGAATCGTGAGTTACATGAGCTGAAGTCAGACACCTAACCGACTGAGCCACCCAGGCACCCCAAGAATGTGGTGAATTAAGAGCTACAGGGCAAAGCTCTGTCTCCCTCCAGGACCCTACAGGGGGATTCAACTCCAGGACCTGAGTCAGGGAAGAAGTCACCTTGCAAGGGACCAGCTTCCTTATTTTACAAATGAAGAACCAAAGGTCCCAGAGAGGGGCGCCAATGTGTTCAAAGTCACAGAGCAGGTTTATTCTGGAAACAGCCAAGTATAGAATGTGCCCCAGAGCAGCCGGCTCTATCTAATTCTCTGGCTGCACCCCCAATCCTGGCACCAGGATGATGGTGGGGGCAGGGCTTCCCTCCTCAACCTCCCTCCCTGCCTTCCCATTCCTCCTTGCTCTGTGCTCCTTCCACTCGAGTACTTAACAACAACAGTTGCCACTTAACAGAGCACTTTCCCCGTGACAGCCCCGGGCCACGGCTGTCCCGTGAAATAGCAACAGTTATCTCCATGTCATGGATGAAAAACTATTGAGGCTCAGAGAGGAAAGTCACCAGCCCCAGGGCACACAGCTAATGAGTGGTGGAACTGGGGTCTGACTTCAGGCTCTCAGCCACCGTGCTGTTCTGCCTTGAAGAAATTTCACCGTGGTGCTGTCCCTGAAGGTTGTCTCGACTTCCACATCCCCTCTGTTGAGAGGTTTGAGGAGTCGGCCTAGAGTACCCTAGCCCTTGGGGGTAGGACAGTGGGGTTACAGGCATCGTCTGCTCACCCTTGGGTGCTGGGCTCAGGTCAGCCTCCTCAGAGCGTGGGGCGGCAGCCATCTTGAGCAGCCCTGTCTCTTGGCCTTCGGCCTCCTGATCTTGGGCCCCCTTGGTTTCCTCAGCAACATGTTTCTTATGACTGTGTCTCTTGCGGCTGGCCTTCTTGTGGGCTTTCTTCCTCGGAGCTGTCTCCCCCGGTGTCTCCGGGGCATCTGCGGGCTTGGGGAGCCCTTCCTTCCCCTTTGCCTTCCGGCTGGCCTTTTCCTTGGGCTCTTCAGGGCCTGTCCTCAGGAAGAAGTTCATCAAGGTCTTCAGCCACCCCTGCTGGCCCCGTCTCTGGGCCTTGTCTTTCTTGGTGTCCTGTGGAAGCTTCTGGTCACTGGGGAGAAACTCCCTGGTCTCCTCCGGGCTGAGGGCTATGGCCGTGGCATCCTGAGCCTCCACGGACTGAGCTGGGCTCTGGGGACATCCGGTGCCATCGCTGGCTGTCCGGTGAAGCATCCTCCTGGAGGGCGTAGTGGGCAGGGAGAAGCACCGGCGGTCCTTCTTGGGGCTCTGTGACCTATCCAGAGACCTGGCTCTCCTCCCTGACAGAGGCTTCCTGGGTCCCCGTGGGTGCTCCATTGCACTGCAAACAAAGCAAACAGTTCCCTTACAGACCTACCAGAGACATGGCTGATGGGCTACCAGTGCTGACCTGTGTGCCAATCCACCCTGCCCATTAATGTGAGCGATATCAGCCCTCAGCGCTGCTGTCTCCATTAAATTCCTCAAAAGCCCTAGAAGGGAGAACTATCCTTGTCCACATTTTCCAGAGGAGGAAACTAAACTATGGGAGGTCAGGCCCCTTCACAGCTGGCCTGTAACTCCCCTGGGCCCCCCCCGGACGGAGCAGGACCTTGCCAACACCTTGGTTTTAGTCCCTTGAGACTGATTGTGGACTTCTAATGTCCAGAACTGAAAGATAATGAATTCATGTTGCTCAAAAGCCTCTGAGTTTCTGGTATTTTGTTGCAGCAACAATAGGAACTAATACAGCTGGAGCCAGGGGCCATGTCCCCCTCGGGACTCTGGGCAGCTCAAGCACCAAAGTCCCCATCTGCCATGTGCCTGAGACCTGCCTGTCTGTCTCACAGGCCATTAAGGATATTTCACAAGGAGCGCCTGGGTGGCTCAGCCGGTTAAGCATCTGGCTTCGGCTCAGGTCATGATCTCACGATTCGTGGGTTCGAGCCCCACATCAGGCTCTGTGCTGACAGCTAGCTCAGAACCTGGAGCCTGTCTTCAGATTCTGTGATTCCTCTCTCTGACCCTCCCCCGCTCATGTTGTCTCTCTCTCTCAAAAATAAATAAAAACATTTTTTAAAACAAGGAATATTTCACAAGACAGTCCAGTACATGGCAACTCTACTACTCCAGTCACTTGGGGCAAAAGTTTGAAGTCATCCCTGACTCTGCTTTCTCTCACTCTCCACATCTGTTCCATCAGCAAAGACTGTCGGTTCCATAAAGCACGTCCAGACCCCAGCCTGACTCCCCCATTCCTCCAACACCACCTGAGTCTAGGACCCAGGTCTGCTCGCCTGGGCTACCGTAATCACCTCCCAACTGGTCCCCCTGGTCTCCTCTTCCCCTTCCAGATTCTCCCCTCAGCAGCCACGGGGGCTTTTTCAACCTAAGTTAGAGCACCTCGCTCTCCTGCCTACAGCAGCTCCCCTTTCACTCAGAGTCAAAGTCAAAGTCCTTATGGTGGCCAGCAAGGCCCTGTACAACCTAGTCCCCTTACCCTTCCTGCCACCTCTCACCACTCACTCTACTCATCACACAGCACTGCTCACTGTCTCAGGGCCTACACACTGACTGTTCACTCTTTCTAGAACATTCTTATAGTTTGTTCATTCACTTTCCTTCAGGGCTTTACTGAAATGTCACCTTCCCAGAGAGGCCCTCTCTGTGCACCATGAGCACATACTCCCCACCTTTGCTACATGATGTTGCACAATATCACACCTTCGTGTGTGTCATTGTTTATTGTCTGAGTCTCTCCCCCTTCCCTTGGTCTGTTTTGCGAGGTCTTGTATCCTGGGTGCCTAGAACAGCGCCCAGCACATCACTATCACTCAATAAGTACTAATTCAATAGATGAATAAATGTACTATACAAACATTTAGTAAACTGTGCAATTTCCATAAGGTATCTTCGGGTGTGTAATTAACATACGGTAAACGTACGTGAGAGCAGCGGGGGCCTTTCATTCCATCTAGAAGGAAGCAACTGCCCATGCAAGAGACAAAAAGAATCATCTCCTCCTGGGCAGCATTTTAAGCAGGCCAGGATGTGAGCAGTGCACTTAATTTGTGGGTCTTTAATCCAAAACTCCTGTGGTTTCCCAATTTTTCCAAAGTTGTTCAGACACCCTTTGCCCTTTGGTGGAGGTTAAAAGAAAAATTTTAAAAATGGTCTTGAATCCCAAATCTGAGCCCCCCAGAGTTTCCCATGGAGTTCAGATACATGGACTGCCTCTTCTAATCTATAATCATCACCTCCTCGTGCATTTACTAAGTATTATTTAGCGTATTACATATTCATGTATTGCATACTTACGTCATATTTCCTGCATTTACTGATTAATTCATTGTTCTAAAATGTGCTCTATTACATCTCCAGCTTACAGGCAAACATAACCATCTATAATTGCAATTTCGGATGTGCAGGGGTCTGTGTGGATATGAGGAAAGTGCATAGAGAGAGGGAAAGCATGGGGCAATACAGAGAGATTGGAAGGTGACTGCCCCGTTCAGGATTCTTCCCTCCTTCAAGCGCAGGTCTTGGGGAGGAGGGTCTGTGAAGGGCGGCCAGAGGCCAGCGGGCACCAGCAGCTGCTGGGTGTCCACACGTGGACAGTCTTGGAGGAAATGAGAAAACGGGCTGGGGAGGCAGCAGGCAATTTGGAAAGCTTTATTTGTTGTTTAATGTTCCTTAAAAGGAACGGTTGAGTTACACAAAAACTTGTAGTGCTACGTGGCTGTGCCTTACATGGAAATTGACGAATGCTCATGAGGCCTTGGAGGCTGCGTTACGGTTGCACTTTCGAAATACGGTATGGGGTGGGGCAAGCAGAAGAAATCATAGGTCATGTAGGTCTTTCAACAAACGTTTAATAAGTACCCACTAAGGACTGGGAATTATGGCCGGTGCTAGGGATAACAAACTATAGGTTGTGCCCTCAGAGAGAATGCTCTGGTCTTCTTCAAACGGGCACCCCAGTAAGTGGCGGTGACGGTAAAGCTCTATTCCTCGGAGAGCTGCTCTCTCTTTAGTAGCCCATGGTCTTAAGAGAAGATACATTTAGGTTGAAGCTCTATTTAATTTAAGATCCAAGTCAGCGGAGCCAGAAATATTTACTGAATGGGGTCAGGGGTCTCTCTCTCTCTCTTTTCCATATATCCCTGTGGTCAGGGCACAATGGATGGGGTTGGCCAAGAAGCTGTGTGATCACAAAACCACCTAGCCAGCAGAACACCCTTGTCCGGCTCAGTCCCTCTTCTTGGCTCCAGGGGTGGCGGTGGGTGAGAGCATGGCACAGAGGGTGGAAGCATCCTTCCCAGCTAATGGGAAAAGAGGCGCAGTAATCTGTTTAAAAGCTGTCATTGCTATGGAAACGGTTTCTACCATTGCTGGTGGCCGCAGTATCCTCCTACTGCATTCAAAGGACACGACGCTACTTGGAATCCGAGCATCAGTACAATTCCACCAGGCAGTGGTTTCCCTCTTAATGCTTTTTCAAGAAAACCGCCTTGATTTGGCCACCCCATTCCCTGGAACCACCGTGCCCTTGAGCCCAGAGGGAAACAAAGGAGAACGGTAGCTGCAGCGGCCCCCGCGGGGCTGGGAGAGGCTGTAGCCATCCGAGCATTTCCCCAGAGCGACTCCAGGATCACAGCATTTGATACCGTGTTCACATGCCGCCTCCGTGCTTCCTGCAACTCTTCCTTCTCCGAGCGGTGTGACCCAGCTCAGCCTGCTCTCCTCCTACCCCTGCTCCTCCTCTGTAACGCTCCAGAGACTCTGTCTGCCAACACTAGCCCCAGGAGGTGAGAGAGTGTGGCTGGCCAAGGAGGCCAAGCCCACCCACCCCCAGGGAGACATCCTGGACGATCCTGCCTCTGGCCGACGTGTTGTCAGACCTTTAAAGCTCTGGGAAGATTGTTTTCACTTGCACGTGCGCGCGCGCGCACACACACACACACACACACACACACCAAATTCTACGTGTGCTGAAATTAAATCTTTGCAGGGGCACCTGGGCGGCTCAGCCCGTTAAGCGTCTGACTTCAATCCAGGTCATGAACCCCCAGTTTGTGGACTCGAGCCCTGCACCAGGCTCTGTGCTGACAGCTCAGAGCCTGGAGCCTGCTTCGGATTCTATGTCTCCCTCGCTCTCTGTCCCTCCCCTTCTCACACTCTGTTTCTTTCTCTCTCAAAAATAAAGATTAAAAAAAGCTCTTTGCAGACTTTCAGATTGTATAATTCCACCGATCCAGAAGTCATCAAAGCAAGACTTTCTCTTCCCTCTCTCTTTTTCCATGTGTTGTGCCCCTGCCTTGCCTGGGCGTCCACCCACATTCAGCCCATTGGGGAATTCCTGGATGTGCTTCCAGACTGGTTACCCCGAAACAGCCGCAAACTCTTACGGCATGGAAACCCAGCTGCTCGTTTATGGCCTTGGCAGAAAGCGGACTTCAGAACAAAGTCCAAGTCTGCTCAGGAACGCCCAATGATGTGCATATCACGGGACTTCTGATAAGACAGGACACAGGCCGGTGACGTGTTAAAAAGAGCAACCACCCACCAGAGAAAGCGCAGCGGGCTGACCTTGAGTTACTACGGAGCAGGAAGTTCGCTGGTTTTTTCCTAAGCATACTGCCACTTTTGTTTTATTTTCTAAATTACACGCTGACCTCATCTGTACTCCATTCTCTAATTTATCCATCTGGCTTCAATGCCCCGAAACTGCTCTGGCGTCGGTCCACAGAGATATGCTGCCGCTCCGCCTCTCCACCCCTGGGCTTCACACAATAAATGTTTAGCATATAGCTCCCCTCCCCCCCAGGGCGTGTCAGCAGTGCCCATGTGGTGGCCCTGAGTCCACACCCACAGACACTCACTGCTGTAGACTGAATGTTTGTGCCCCACCCCCCAAGTTCATATATTAAATCCTCATGCCTCAGTGAGATGGTACTAGGTGTGAGGCCTTTGGGAGGTGATGAGGTCACGAAAGTAAAGCCCTCGTGAATGAGACTGGCTCTCTCACCCCTCCTGCCATGTAAGTGCACACTGAGCAGTTGACTGTCTCTGAACCACGAGGCCCTCACAAGACTCCAAATCTGGGGGCCCCTGGGTGACTCAGTCAGTTAAGCATCCAACTTTGGCTCAGGTCATGATCTTATGGTTTCTGACTTTGAGCCCCGCATCGGGCTCTGTGCTAACAGCTCCGAGCCTGCTTGGGATCCTCTCTCTCTCCCTCTCTCTCTTCCCCTCCCATGTGTGAGCTCTCTCTCTCAAAATAAGATAAGCTTAAAAGAAAAAAAAAAAAACAAGGGGCACCTGAGTGGCTCAGTTGGTTAAGCATCCAACTTTGGCTCAGGCCAACTTCTTGTGGGTTTGAGCCTTGCGTTGGGCCTCTGTGCTGATGGCTCAGAGCCTGGAACCTTCTTCAGATTCTGTCTCCCTCTCTATCTGCCCTTGCCCCACTCACACTCTGTCTCTCTCTCTCAGAAATAAATAAACATTAAAAAAATTAAAACAAACAAACACCAAATCTGTTGGCTCCTTGTCCTTGGAGTCTCAGTTTCCATAACTGTGAGAAATAAAGTTTTATTGTTTAAGCTCCCCTGTCTCCGGACCACTGCAGCCCGAATGGGCTTACACATTCATGTGTCACAGATTCACACCTAACACACATAAACTTATGTGGATTCATAACACCGTGTAGTTTTCTTGCCCCAAATGCAAGGGAATAATTGTTTGAGTTTGTTTGCCACATGCCCCTCCCCCACCCTCCCGGCTCCCAGCTGTACCAGACAGGCTGGCAGTGGGAAATTGAGTCTCTGAAAGGTTGAAAGACCTGTCCTGGCTTCCACAGTTGGGACTTGAACACAGCTCTCTGGATTCTAAATCCTTCCTTCTCTCTCTTACACCAAGTTGCTTCCCATAAACATAAACATACACACAAGGACTTAATGGTGAGCAAGTCTGCTTCCCACACCAGCCCAGATAACCACATCTACACACATGCACGCTGTGGCCTGTATACATGGAGTCACAGGTCTACACGTGCCTGTATACAGACACCTGTGTCACACAGGCAAAGAATATAAACTCCAGGTGGGGGCTCCCAGACCCCTGGGTTGGAAGCCAGTTAGTAGGCTGAAGGGTCAAGGGTTGTACCCTGAGGTCACACTTACTTCTCATTGGCACAGGTGTCCCCATGGACACTCCAAACTCCCGAGGTAGGAGTTTTGTCCAAGTTCAAAGCCTTCAACCTGGGCTCCCACAATGATGTGGGTCCTACCCCCAGCTCACATCCCCCACATAAGTGTAGTGAGGGTCTTTCCCAAGAAGAGGCCAACCTCTACTGGCCAGATTCAAGAGGGGGACAAGGCTGTCATCTCTTCTTTCAACACTAGACCCATCCTCTACCCACGCCCACCTCTCGGGTGTTAGATGGTAACAATGCAAGGTATTCTTTCTCTTTCCTGGGGCTCCTGATCTAGCCCCACCTCCTTTCTGCCATATTCCCCAAGGGAAGACTTGGAGCCCCTGTTGGAACATTTCCTGTAATGGGACCTGAACTCCCCACCCCTCAAGGCAGAGCATTCCGCTGTCGGCCAGCCCAGATTTTAAGGAAGGTCCTCTTTAGACTGAGCTTAAGTCACCAGCGACAGTTCTGCATACTCCTGAGAGAGGCAGTGTCACCCCTTGAGTCATCTCTGTTCCCATCCATCCTCCCCATCACCCCAGTCTCTGGACACCCTTCTCTGGATATGCCCCTGCTGGCCCTTGTCCACTTCAAAACGCGAGGGCTAGGCCTGGACAGAGGCTCCAGCCAGGGCCCAACCACAGCAGAGCATGGTGGGACATTTGCATGAAGCCTAAG
This sequence comes from Mungos mungo, assembly GCA_004023785.1. Taxonomy (NCBI): domain Eukaryota; kingdom Metazoa; phylum Chordata; class Mammalia; order Carnivora; family Herpestidae; genus Mungos; species Mungos mungo. Next base: position 77,333 of record PISW01004681.1, read on the forward strand.
ATCACAGGGACATTTGAGCAGCCATATGGCACTGCTGGGGATGACAGCCCTGCCCGGGCTGACCTGCAGCTCAGTGTAAAGGGATGGACTTTGACCACCTGCCTGTTCCTTACTGTCACTGCCAGACACATTTACACATGGTGCCTAATTTCCAAAAGGACGGGCATTTGCATGTCCTGAGGATCTTTCACAACCCAAAAGAATGAGCTACCTGAGGGCAGGACTTCAGGCGCTATGACAGGCAGTGGGGCAGACTTGGGCAGGTGCTGCGGGGTCCTCATTGCCAAAGCTGAAAACCTCCTAAGAGGACCTCCCCTCACCCCCTCCAACACTGTGCTCTGCTGATGCTCCATCCTGTCCCCACCCCATTATGCCCTCTCTCCAGGACCAGTGCAATGCAATAATCCCCCCTCAAATTCCTGACGGAGCAGCAGGCCCCCAGAACTCTTCACAAAATCTTCTTGTCCTTGGACTAAATTCCAAGAACTTTAAAATGATAGAAATCGAATCCAGCCATGGGTAACAATAACACCTCCCATTTATGTGAGGTTTGCCTTTACTATGTACCTTCACAAAAAGTCTACAACTTGACCTCTACAATATTCAGTAGAGAAATGAGCAGGAGAGATGGGTCATGCTGCTCCCATTCTACAGATGAGGAAACTGAGGCTCAAGAAAGTGATATTCCTCACTCGGGGGTTGCTGGGCTAGTGAGGGGCAGGACTGGGACTTCAGTTCAGAGCTTGTAAGTCCAAGTTAGTTCAGGGCCCTGTGCGTGACACTGGTTGAAACTCCTTCACTGCAGTCCGCTCTGTCTTTCTAAAGATGAAGAAACTGGGGTCTAGGGAAGGCCCAAGAAGCTGGAGCAGAATTGGGGTTAGACTCAGGATCTCAGTCCTGGGTCTATCCTACTTTCAAGACCCCAAGATGCCTACCCACCACTCCAGCCCCCTAAGGAGAGAGTATCCTTCAACTGACCTCAGGCCACAGAAGTTGCTCTTTCTGTCACAGGACAATCTCCAGTCCGGGGGTTCTGTGTCAGGGAGCACCGTGGTGTCTGGGTGCGCTCCTGTCAGTTGGAAGTCGTACCAAGTCCTCCTCGCTCTCCCAAGAAGATGCTGTTATTGCCAATTTCCAGTGTTTCAGAAGATGCTTTGGTCGTGGTCATATATACCCTAAGTCCCAGGAGCTGAGCTCATGAGCAGCCAATCCAGAGAGCGGAGGGCTAGTACGTGCCACCCGTGGCCCTGTCCCGTCCTATCACAGGGCTGCTTCCTGCTCTTCCAGCGATGGGAGGCTTACCTCCGCTACCTGGAGAAAAACAGTTTCACTTGACAACTTCCCTATTACACCCAAACCTCAATAAGAAACCAGAAAACAACCTTAGACCTGGCTGGAGGAAAGCCAGTCCTTGGGAAAGAAAACAAGCCCTTATGGGAAATACAAGTCAGGGGAGGAAGGAGGAGGTAGTTTTTATCACCTCCACCTTCAGTTCTTTCCAAAGAAAAAAGGCTCTAAAAAGAAAGGTCATTGAATGCAATACATATAACCCTTGAGCTGGAAGAAGAACTCAGAAGGAGGAGTTGATAAGGGGCACGTTTTCCAAGTCCCACTATCCCTGGATAAGGTCACCGTGATGTTCTTGACAGAACATCTTAAGAAGTCTTTTTTTTTTTTAAGTTTATTTATTTATTTTGAGAGAACATGCATGCCAGTGGGGGAGGGGGAGAAAGAAAGGGAGGCAAAGAATCCCAAGCAGGCTCCGAGCTTGGGAGCTGTCAGCAAGGAGCCCGATGTGGGGCTCCATCTCACAAACCACCATGAGACATGACCTGAGCCAAAATTGGGAGGCAGGCACTTAACCGACTGAGCTGCCCAGGCTCCCAGAACATTCTAAGAAGTCTTAAAAATTCACATTTTCACTTTCCGTAATGCCTGAATTTCTTTAGAGAGTTTATACATGCTCACAGTCAAAGAAAGGAAAACTAGTTTTATTTCGACAAAAGCAGAAACGGTCAGAAATCCAATTTTGGTTCATTGTCATGGGTAGACATTGCCAAGCACATATGGAAAGCACTGCACTTCAGAGCCTCGCAGACCTGGAACCTGTGTCAGCTGCGTGACCTCCGGTGGGGGACACAAGGTCTCTGAGTTTCTCCTTCAAAAACTTCGTCACCTTGGAGGGTGACGGTCGGGCCAAATGGGATGATGCTCCTGAGGAAAAGAAAAAAATAGAGTGCCAGGCACTTTCCTATGTCCTTTCTGTGTATTAAGAGCACCTCGTAAGTGCTCAGTAAAGGGCCAATATTTTATTACCGGTAGCACAGTTACTAATGTTTCATTCATCCTGCCAGCAAACAGGTTTTGGATCCAGCTGTGTGCTGGGCACTGTCTCAACCCTGAATTCAGAGACTTTATTAGCTCAAGAGCTGATCCGGGCATCAAAAAAGGGTTAAAATTATATCCCCCTACACACATGCTTTTTCTTTTTGTTTATTTAATGAAACTGTGTGTTCTTAGCCATGTCCTCCAGGCCCCATGTGCACCACACATGTTCTTTCTTATTCAGAGGTGAATAAGCCCCACTCAGCCCTCATGGCCGTCACAGTGTAGTTGGGAAGAGAGATACACAGAAGAAGCCTACAAGCAGGTCGGAGGAAATGAGGGGGATTATTTCATGGGGACAGAGTCTCAGTTTGGGTAGATGAAAGAGAGCTAGAGATGGACGGAAGACTGGTTGTTCAACAATGTGAATGAACTTAATGCCACAGGGGCCATAGACTTAAAATGGTTAAAATGGTAAATTTTAAGGGTGCCTGGGTGGCTCAGTTGGTTGGGCATCTGACTTCGGCTCAGTTCATGGTCTCACAGTTCATGGGTTCGAGCCCCCTGTCCGGCTCTGGGCTGACAGCTCAGAGCCTGGGGCCTGCTTCCGATTCTGTGTCTCCCTCTCTCTCTGCCTCTCCCCTGCTCATGCTCTGTCTCTCTCGCTCTCAAAAATAAACACTAAAACCTTTTTTAATTTAAAAAACAGTACATTTTATGTTATGCATATTTTGCCACAATTTTTTTAAAGAAGCAGATGGAAGAGCGGGGGCAGAGTCAAGGGCGAGTTGTGGACAAACTTACCCCATGACCCAGTAAGTCCGTCCACAGGCACATACAATCCCAGGTTATCACAGAAGGGAGAGCTGTCCCAGGGCCATTATGGGCATTTGGCACCTTCTCTAATTAGGCAGAGGCGGCAGCCCAGCCCTGTCCCTGCTGCCTGTCAAAGACCAAGCCTTGAGCGGGGATCTGTGGAGAGACCCTGGCTGGCTACGTGATGTGTGAGGCTCGGTGCCAAATGAAAACGATGAGCCCCTTGTTCAAAAAGTGCTAATTATGTCCAGACAGAGACAGCAGAGCATGAAACTGACTGCAGGCCTTTCTGAGTGCAAGGCCTGGGCCACTGTACAGGTCACACGGCCATTGAGGGGACTCTGACGGGCACAGCTCCCAATCAGTGCTGTGAGGTCAGTGGACAGAAGAAGGGAGAGGGGGGAATTGAGAAAGAATATTTTTTGAAAGTTGTATTCAAATATAACATATAATGGGGGTGCCTGGGTGCTCAGTCGGTTTAGCAACGGACTCTTGATTTGGGAGCAGGTCATAATCTCAGGTTCATGAGTTCAAGCCCTGAATCATGCTCTGCTCTGCGCTGACAGCACGGAACCTGCTTGGGATTCTCTCTCCCTCTCTCCCTCTCTGTCCCTCCTCTCCTCATGCTCACTCTCTCTCCAAATAAATAAACTTTCACAAGTATATACATAAATATAATATATAGAAAAGTGCATAAATCATAACCACTAGAATTTTTACAAAGAGAATAAACCTGTGGAACCAGCACCCCGATCAGGAAACAGCACCCAGCATGTGCCTCTCACAATTTACATTACGTTTGCCCGTTTGGGGGCCTGGGAACCAGACCGCATGCGTTTGCTCACATCTGGCTTTTTTCTCTCTAGTTCACGTTCCCGCTGCGCTGCTGCGCGGAGCTACGGTTGTCAGCTTCTCAGACTGACAATACCAAGTGTCGGAGAGGATGCGGGGGAACCAGAACTCTCCTGCGCTGCTGGAGACCGTGGGAACTGATGACAGTGGGACATTCCGTGGGAACTGATGACAGTGGGACATTGAGCGGCAATGTCTCCGAAAGCTGCACCGACACCCACCTCAAACCGGGGCACGTCCGTTCTTGATGCAAACACCACAGAAATGTGTGCTCAGACTCTCCCATAACAACACTAACAAGAGGGCTTATATCTGCACTATCTGTAATGCCCCAAACTCAAAAACTTGAAGGTGCTCAAAGGCCCTGTAACAATAAAGGGAAAAACAGTGGGATACTCACAAAATGGAGAATTCGTTTCCCCCTGAGAGTCTATATATTTGTTTTTTTCAGAAAGACTATTTACCCTCTGGTGTAGCCTTTGTATGCAACACAGGGACACAAAAGATAAACTTGGCCTCCAGGGAAAATGAAGGCGTAGATTGAAGAGAGGCAGGTAGAAGATAGTGCTCTAGTTTCAGGAGCCAAGGGACATGGGCAGTTCTGGGTGACGTATTTAAAGAAGAATTTTCACGAGAGACACTCAAATCTGTCTGAGGTTAGAACCCCAATTCCCAGAAATCGAACTGCCCTTCCAGTCAGGTGATTTGCATTATGGAAATGGTGGCTCGGAGCTAAGAGCAAGAGCGTGGACACGCCCTCCTTCCCAGGACTCCCTCCTTCCCAGGGCCACACCCCTGCCTGGAATCCACCAATTCAAAGTCCAGCTCCAACCCTGTTTGGGCTTTCCACTCACAGAGCTTCTGGAGAGACGTCTGCTTTGCCTCAGTGAGAGAGGTACCTGCACACGGTGACCTCACACTTTCCCGAGCCTGGTCAGGGGCCAAGGACCAAAGTCCTCCGGCCTCAGAATTTCTCTTGGTTTCTGCTCAAAATGACTGAATTTAGGTCTTGTGTTTTAAGTGCTCAGTGAATCTCAATCCCCATCCGTTCTCCCCTGCCTCAGTGACTTTTCCTGTCCTCCAGTGGCTCCCAGAATCTCTTCACCTCAGTTGTTTCTGGGTCCCCACTGCCAGTGGGCAACTCAAGAAACCATGGTGATGGCATGGCTTTGACTTTGGGCAGAGCTGCAGGTCAGTGCCACTCACACCACGTGGTGCGCATACTAGTAATAATAACAACAACAGCCATTTGTGCAATGTTTACTATATGTCAAGACTTGTACTAAGAGCTTCTACTTGTGTTATCTACTTTTGTCCTCATAATAATGTTTATAAAGTAGATATTATGATTTTCCAGACCTAGAAAGTGACACTCAAAAAGATGAAATGCTTAAGGGACATGGCTAAATGGCAGAAGAGAACTTGTTGGTCTCCGAACATATCATCACCCGTAGCACCCCACTGTTCTGAACCTCAGTTTTCATAGCTGTACAATGGGAATACATGATACCGACTTGGCAGAATTGCTGGGAAAGTTCAAGAAGGTCATTCCCACGAGCACCTCGCCTGGGGCACATAGTAGGCTCTCTGGCAGTGGCACCACTTGGTGCAGAGGAGCCCACGATAAGGTCTCAGCTGAGGGGCTGGGGACCACAACTCTCTCACCAAACTTGCATTGAGCCTAACAGTGCTGTGGGAGAGTGGCCAGCTGGAATAACCCCCCTTATTCCTCTTTCCGTGCCCTAAGGTGGACGTCGGTCTGCTCACCCTCTGGGGCTCTCCCCAGCCTTTCACACTCTCTGTAACAGTAATGAACACCCTTGGTCAACAATGTCTTATATAGGGTCTCTCACTTTGGCTCCCCTGACATTTGGGGCCAGGTAATTATTTGTTGTGTGGGCTGTCCTGTGTATTGCAGGTCCTGGTCTCTACCCACTAGATGCCAGGAGTAACCCCCCTTCCAGTAGTGAAAACCAAAAATGTCTCCAGATATTGCCAAATGTCCCTTGGAGGGTGAAATCACCTCCAGGAAGGACCAACAGGCTTAAGCGATGACATGTAATAATCTTTAAAAAAAAATTTTTAACATTTATTCATTTTTGAGAGAGAGAGATAAAGTGTGAGCAGAGGAGGGACAGAGAGAGGGGGAGACACAGAATCTGAAGCAGGCTCTAGGCTCTGAGATGTCAGCACAGAGCCCGAAGCAGGGTGCAAACCCACGCGGGGAGATCATGACCTGAGTTGAAGTCAGACGCTTAACTGACTGAGCCACCCAGGCGCCCTGACATGTAAGGATCTTAACCAACTGGAAGTCCCTGAAGGGAGGTATTTCCAGGTTGGTGCAGCAGCTTGATGACGCTACCAAAGACTGTCACCTCATGATCACAAGATGGCTTCCACAGATCCCATCGTGCTGCCATCACATTTGAATTCAAAGGTAGACAACAGGGAAACGTGATGGTGTCCTGTGTGGCTTCATCTTTAATCTTAAGAGTTTCCCCAATCATCAAGACAGTATGGTATTGGCACAAAAACAGACACACAGACCAATGGAATAGAATAGAGAACCCAGAACTGCACCCACAAATGTATGGCCAATTAATCTTTGACAAAGCGGGAAAGAGTATCTGATGGAAAAAAGACAGCCTCTTTAATAAGTGGTGCTGGGAAAACTGGACGGCAACATGCAGAAGAATGAAACTAGACCACTTTCCTACAACATACACAAAAATAAACTCAAAATGGATGAAGGACCTGAACATGAGACAGGAAACCATAAAAACCCTAGAGGAGAAAGCGGGGCACAGCCTCAACATCAGCAATTTCTACTTGACACATCCCCAAAGGCAAGGGATTCAAGAGCAAAAATGAACTATTGGGACCTCATCAAGATAAAAAGCTTCTGCACTGCAAACAGTGGAGAAACAATCAAGAAAACTAATAGGCAACCGACAGAATGGGAAAAGATAGTTGCAAATGACATATCAGATAAAGGGCTGGTATCCAAAATCTACAAGGAACTTACCAAACTCCACACCTGAAAGACAAATAATCCAGTGAAGAAATGGGCAGAAGACATGAACAGACACTTCTCCAAAGAGGACATCCAGATGGCCAACAGACACATGAAGCGATGCTCAGCATCACTCATCATCAGGGAAATACAAATCAAAACCACACTGAGACACCACCTCACACCGGTCAGAGTGGCTAAAATGAACAAATCAAGAGACTACAGATGCTGGTGAAGATGTGGAGAAACGGGCACCCTCCTACACTGTAGGTGGGAATGTAAACTGGTGCAGCCACTCTGGAAAACAGTGTGGAGGTTCCTCAAAAAATTATCAGTAGAACTCCCCTATGACCCAGCAATAGCACTGCTGGGGATTTACCCAAGGGATACAGAAGTGCTGATGCATAGGAGCACATGTACTCCAATGTTCATAGTGACACTTTCTACAATAGCCAAATCATGGAAAGAGCCTAAATGTCCATCACCTGATGAGTGGATCAAGAAGATCTAGTATATATACACAATGGAGTATTACATGGCAATGAGGAAGAATGAAATCTGACCATTCGTAGCAAAGTGGATGGACCTTGAGGGTGTCATGCTAAGTGAAATAAGTCAGGCAGAGGAGGACAGATACCATGTTTTCACTCATAGGTCTAACAGGAGAAACTTAACAGAAGACCATGGGGCAGGGAAGGGGGGAAAAAGAGTAAGGGAGAGGGAAGGAGACAAATTATGAGAGACTCTTGAATATTGAAAACAAACTGAGGGCTGAAGTGGAAAGGGGAAGGGGGGTGATGGTCATGGAGGGGGGGCACTTGTGGGGAAGAGCACTGGATGTTTTATGGAAACAAACTTGACAATAAAGTATAATTTAAAAAAGAGAGAGAGAGAGAGAGTTTCCCCAGACATTTCTCAGCAGATCTCTTCTATGTCTTGTTGACTAAAGCTGGTTGTATGTCCATCCTTAGCTGCAAGCGAGGCTGGGAAAATCACTAGGTGGTCAAGGAGAAGTGGATAGGAAATGACGTGGGTCCCTCCTGACATGGTGGTATGGGCACTCTCATACCTGCGGAAATTATTTTTCTATCTGCTTTCCTCACTAGATGTGGGTGAACCAATCAATCAATGATTTCACCTCCCCCCTTCTTTGCTTGTATCAATAAGAGCCTTATGCAGGCAATTATTTATTCACATGCAAACCAAAGTTGGTTTCACTACAAATCAGCCCACAATGCAAATGACAATGCAAACATCTCCCAGTTCCCTCAACAAGCTATGATCCCTCTGGTCATCTGACTTGCGTTCTCTTTGCCCGGAATATTCTTCCTGCCACCTCCAACCTCCCCTCGCCCATCTTCACATGGCCAGCTCATTCCAACTCTGTAGGTGTCCTTCTAACTCTTACATGTGACCACCTCCGTGAGCTTTCTTTCATCTCCCCGACGTGGCCCAGAAACCCCTGCTATATTCCTCTGGTGCACCCCCCCGCCCCGTTTCATCCTAGGAGCTGTCACCATGGGTTGTGACTTCTCCCTGTTAATGACAGTAATCACCCCTGGGGACCAGAACAGCACATTCAGAATTAGTAGGTTCCCCATAAACTTCTGTTGATTAAAACATTTATACCAGGGTTTGGCAAAGCTTTTCATGTAAAGGCACAGATGGGGAATATTTTCAGCTGTGTGGGGCCCTCGACCTCTGCTACAACTATTCAACTCGAGAACAGAGAGTGAGAAAGAAGCCATAGATAACACATAAACAAACGATCATGGCTCTGTTCCAATAAAACTGCATTTAAGGGCATTGAATTTGAATTTCATATAACTTTTACAGGCCGTGAAATATTATTCTTCTAAAAAAATCTTTCTTTCAACCATCTAAAAATGTACAATTCAGGATGCCTGGGTGACTCAGTTGGTTGAGCATCTGACTCGATTTCGGCCCAGGTCATGATCCTGGGGTCATGGGATCGAGCCCCTGTCGGGCTCTGTGCTGACAGTGTGGTGCCTGCTTGGGATTCCCTCTCACCCTCTACCCCTGCCCCTCTCACCCACTCCAGCCTTCTCTCTAAAATTAAAAAAAAAAAAAAGGTAAAGATCATTCTCATTCTCAAAGGCTCTTGGGCCATATAAAAATAGGTAATAAGCCATAGTTTACTGACCCTAATTAATACTGACAGCCACATGCTTTGGGTTTTCCAGATCACTCTCGGGGATACATCAGAACCACTTAGAGCAGTAATATAACAATATTTCTTAATATCAAGCAATAAATTAAACTTAAAAGTATATTATATGACTTTGCCATAACATCCAGTAGATTGTATTTTAAATCAAAGCCAGGGGCGCATGGATGGCTTAGTCAGTTGAGCAGCTGACTTCAGCTCAGGTCATGAACTCCTGGTTCATGGGTTTGAGCCCGCATCGGGCTCTGTGCTGACAGCTCAGAGCCTGGAGCCTGCTTCGGAGTCTGTGTCTCCCTCTTTCTCTGCTCCTCCCCTACTCACACTCTGTCTCTCTCTGTCTTTCAAAAATAAATAAATGTTAAAAAAAATTTTTTTAAAGAAATCAAAGACAAATTAAGATAAAGAAACTGTGACTGCCAGGGAACCACGCCAATGGACTTGAACAAAATTGTCTGACAATTTCTACACGCAATCCCAGTGGGGATTTTTTTTTTTTCAAAAGATAGATTTTTTTTTAAATCTTATTTATTTATTTTGAGAGAAAGAGAGAGCATCTGCAAAGGGCAGAGAGATAGGGAGAGAGCAAGAGAATCCCAAGCAGGGACTGCACCATCAGCACAGAGTCCAACACAGGGCTTGAGCTCATGAATGTGAGACCATGAGCTGAAATCAAGAGTCTGATGGGTTTTTTTTAATGAGTGGGGAGGGGCAGAGAGAGAGGGAGACACAGAATCTGGAGCAGGCTCCGGGATCTGAGCCATCAGCATAGAACCCGACTCGGGCTCAAACCCACAAACCATGAGATCATGACCTGAGCCGAAGTTGCACACTCAACTGACTGAGCCACCCAGGCGCCCCCTGATGGGAATTTTTTTTAACTAAGAGGATATTTCTTTTTCATGATAAAATTATTTATCTTAAATAATATCCAAAATATGACTTAGATCAAAGAAAGTAACCTGAAAAAAACAGTGGTTTGGGGCATCCAGGTGGCTCAACTGGTTGAGCGCCCAACTCTTGGTCTATGCCCAGGTCATGATCTCACAGTTGGTGGGATAAAGTCCTGCATCAGGCTCTGCACTGTGCATGGGGATTCTTGGGACTCTCTCTCTCCCTCATTCTCTGCGTCCCCCATACTCTCTGTCTCTTTCTCTCTCTTTCTCAAAATAAATAAACTTTTTAAAAAAGTGGTTTTTTAAACTGGGTTTCACATGTTACAGGACTCTAAAGTGCTGAATGGTAGTGAAACTATGAAGAAACAGGAATTTCCATGCTCTGCTGGGGACACGGGCCATGTGGACTGGTGTCTGTGGTGCCAGGAGGTAGCAATTCTACTCCTAGAAATGTTCACATGGCTCTTTAAGAGCTGCCGCAGCACTGTTTGTGGTAACAGAGTTAAAAGATCCGGGGAGGATAAAATTCTTCTCCACCCCAAAGAACTATTTCCACATTAGAGGCATCTGATTGGATGCAATATGGAAGTACCCTAAAAATGTAGTGTTTGGCAGAAAAAAGTGAGAAACAGAATGAAATGTACCAAATAACACTATGTAAATCAAGAAGATAAACAGGCAAAGCAACAATGCTGGGTTTGTAAGAATACATGGGAAAAGATACACATTCAACAGACAAGCAGGGCTAGTTTGGGAGAGGAAGACACACCTTGTAGAAACACACATAATACAGGGGGTGCCTGGGTGGCTCAGTCCATTGAGCGGCTGACTTCCGCTCAGGTCATGATCTCACAGTTTATGAGTACAAGCCCCACATCAGGCTCGCTGCTGTCAGTGCAGAGCCTGCTTCAGATCCTCTCTGCCCCTCCCCTACTTGCACTCTGTCAAAAATTAAACAAAATAATAAAAAAATTTAAAAACCCAGAAAATTTTAAAAAATAAAATAAATATTAACTATAGAGAGTGGCTCTGGTATCTAACCAGAAATTGGCAAGATTTTCGATCACCTTAATTTTTTAAAGTTCATTCATTTATTTTGGGAGAGAAAGAGCAAGTGGGGGAGGGACAGGGAGGGAGAGGGAGACAGAGAATCCCAAGCAGGCTCCACACTGACAGCAGAGAGTCGGCCAAAGCAGGACTCAAACCCTCTCTAACCATGAGAACATGACCTAAGCTGAAGTCAGACACTTAGCCAGCTGAGCTACCCTGGTGCCTCTCCATTCACTTTAATTTTAAAATTTAATTTTAATTTAATTAAAAATTTTAAATTTTAATTTTCTCTTGTCTGTTTAAGGAAATCACTGGTAGCAGGTTACCAAAAAATCCCTCAGATCCCGTCAGCCCTGGGAGGGGCCCACGGGAGGGCTCTCCTTCAAGGGTAGACACGCGGGCACCCGTAAGGCCACCAACAGCTGACTTTGGTTTACAGTCATGTAGTCTCCTCAGAGTCGAGAGACCACTCAGACAGAGGACGGTGGGATGATGACTCAAGCGAAGAAAGAGAGGAAGGAGCGGCAGAGGGACATCAGTCTCATGGCCTTTCGTGTTAGGCACCTCAACCTTCAATTTTCCTTTAGCCTTTTGTGATGAATATTTCAATAAAGCTATTTTGGAAATTTGAAGCCCTTTGAGGGCTTCTGCATGCCAATTAAAATAGGTGTCCCATGTCCCATTCTATTTGTTTGATTTGGGAACCCTTGCTTTCTAATGCTTTTTTTTTTTTTTTTAAGAGAAGAGAGAACACGTGAGCAGGAGAAAAGGCAGAGGGAAAGAGAGAGAATCTTTTTTTTTTTTTTTTAATGTTTATTTCTTTTTGAAAAAGAGAGAAACAGAGCATGAGCAAGGGAGGGGCAGAAAAGAGGGAGGCACAGAATCTGAAGCAGGCTCCTGGCTCTGAGCTGTCAGCACAGAGCCCAATGCGGGGCTTGAACCCACGAGCTACAAGATCATGACCTGAACTGATGTCAGATGCTTAACTGACTGAGCCACCCAGGGGCCCCAAGAGAGAGAATCTTAAAGTAGGCTCCACGCTCAGTAGTTCAGAGCTGACCCGGGGCTTGATCCCTCCGAGATCATGACCCAACTCAAAATCAAGAGTCAGATGCTCAACTGATGGAGCTGTCCACCCAGGCGCCCCTCGAATGCACTTTTTAAATGAATGATCCTGTTTAACTGGAACATTCCTCATAAGGCCCATTGTTCCAAGTTGTCTTTCGTGAGATTAGCCCATGTACAGGAGGAGAGACCATAATTGTTTTAACATAAAACCAACCATAGTTGCTAAGGAGGCACCCTTCAAGCCATCCTTCAAGCATTTAGATGTCGGGATCCCATTTCTGGAGTTTTCCTGAGAGCAAAGAAAAAAAAATCTTAGATTGCCTGGGGGACAAGGTTGGGGTTGAGACTTCAGGGTCTGACAGTGTGCCTTTCACAGGATACGCCTTTTTCCCGGAAGATGGCCTCTGCCTCCGGTATCTGACCTGTGACCAGTTGTCCCTCGTTGTACAGAATTTTCTTGCTGGTGGCAAGCGCCCCACCATGAAACTTGCTCATCCGTGGTCCCCTTATCTTTACCCAGCAGCCTTGCGCTTCGGAAATGGCTCCCTCTCACAGAAAGGGGGCAAGTGCTCTGGCGGCATCTAGGTGCTGAAACCACGCCCATCGATCTCATTTAACCTTGCTCTCAGGAAAGCTCACCAGTTTAAATCTAAACCAGGCACATTCTAATTCATAAACCAAGCACATTCTAAATTCAGAAACCAAGTGCATTCTAAATTCAGAAACCAAAAGAGTACTCACAGAAGGACAATCTGTCCTTATCCAAATCCAAAAAAAAAAATTCAGAGAGCTCAACCAAAAGGAGGGAGCTTGAAATCAGAGAGGAGACTCACAAAACCAGAAGCAGAAGGCCCCTCACGAAAGCGTTGAGCTCAAGGGGCTCCATGCAGGCGACATGCTTGATTCTCAGGCTCCTCTTCCCCCGGGGCTGGAGGGTCATGGCTTTCCAATCTCACTTCTGACACCATTGAATGTCAGCCTAAGTAAGGAGGTCAACTGAGGCAGGCTTTAATTATCAGAAACTTGAGTTTATTTTGGAACAGCAGAGGAATTGCAATTCAGGAAAAACATGCTTCAGCAAACTGTGGGGGCTCCGCTGAGGGTTTGGGGTGGGCCGTATTTCCAGTCAAGGAGTACAGAGAGAAAGTGCAGCCAGAGTCCAAGGAGTGGGTTCATTGGCTTGAGGATAGGGAGAGATTCTTGGCAGAGGTTTACTGATTAGGAGATAAGTCTTGGTCTTCCGTAAGATTTAATCGTTCTTAATTTCTGTCTTTCTGAGGGTGCATATGTGAGATTCTCCATTTCATATCCTTTGGTTTTATTTTAGCTTGAAATCCTTTCACAATATAGCTACAGATAGGCAATATTATTATCACTTGTAGAAATATAATTATACAGCCAAAAAACTGGAATCAGTTAAAAATGTTTAGAATTAATAACACAAAAGAGCCTGTGTGCAAAATAAGTACACACACACAAAAGTCAAGTTTTTCTATTTAACATTATCTACAATATTTTCCATTTACTATTTAATTTCCTTTTTTTTTAATTTTTTAATGTTTTATTTTTGAAAGAGAGAGACAACATGAGCAGGAAGGGTCAGAGAGAGGGAGACACAGAATCTGAAGACAGGCTGCAGGCTCTGAGCTAGCTGTCAGCACAGAGCCCGACACGGGGCTCGAACCCATGAACCATGAGATCATGACCTGAGCTGAAGTCAGACACTTAACCGACTAAGCCACCCAGGTGCCCCTTAACTTCTATTTAACCAGCTAGAAGGTGTGATGGCAGAAGAAAGTACAAGACCTATAAGCAGTATAAGAGATGTGAGAAAACACAGAAATGTCCATATTCTTGAAAGAAAAGCTTATGAAATAAAATCTCCAATTCTCTGCCAGTTAATTCATAGTTTATCATAGTTTCAGTTAAAATTCAAAAGAATTTGACAGAATTGGAATTTAGAAACTGGCAATTTTTCCCTGTCTGTATTTCACTAGAAAACTAACAGGTAAGTGTACCGTAAAATTTTTGGAAGATAGAAATAACTGAGATAAAGAAGAGACATTTTCTCTGCCAGATATTAAACGTATTATGAAGCTAAAGAAATAATGTAAGCCTGAGTCAACAAGTCTTAATGGACAAATCAAGCAAAAAAAAAAAAAAAAAAAAAAAAGTAGGGAGCCCTGAGACCATTTCAACAATATATGAATTTCATGCATGAGCAAGCAAGCTCACAAACCAACCAGAAGAAGTGTATTATAGAGCAAATGGTGGAGAAATTAGCTGGAAGGGGGGGAGGACCCATTTTGATCCGTACTTTATTCAGTAGGATAAAATAACTTACAGATGGGGCACCTGGGTGGCTCAGTCGGTAGAGCATGTGACTCTTGATTGCATGGTCATGAGTTCAAGCCCCTAGAGCTTACTTAAAAACAAAACAAACAAACAAAAACAAAAAGCATAATGAGAAGAGTCTAACAGAATGATAGATTTGACTTAGTCAAAATGATAAACTTCTGCAAATAACATTATTAGAGCTTAAAAGGCAATCAGCCAAACTAGGAAGAGTTATTTGTAACAAATGATACAGACAAAGGATTCCTTTCCTTATTTTATGAAGGATGTAGCAATAAATACATATTTGAAAGAAATCAGTGAACACATAATACATGTTCAACTTCATTGTTAATGTAGAGCTACACTCTGTATACACTGTTTCCATTTATACATGTTATGACACATTAAGTAGAAAACTCAGGATATAAAATTACACATGCAGAATAATCTAAATGATATTAAAACATACACATGTGCTTTGTAATTAAAATAAAATCACTTAAATATTTTAAATGACTTTCATTTGGAATGGAATCGTAGGTGATTATTTTTTCTTTTGCCAAATGTTCCACATTTTCTATAGTACATATGTATTATTTATATGCTCCATTTAAAAAAATTTTTTTAAAGAGAGAGACAAAGTGTGAGCAGATGAGGGGCGAGAAAGAGAGAGGGAGACACAGAATCCGAAGCAGGCTCCAGGCTCTGAGCTGTCAGCACAGACCCTGATGTGGGGCTCAAACTCATGAACTGTGAGATCATGACCTGAACCAAAGTGGGACACTTAACCGACAAATTAGTTAACCGTATTTTCCTGCCTTGGTCCCCCCCCACCCCCGGGCAAACTATAGAAATGGCTCCCCACTTTGGTAAAGACGGTATTAGGGGAAGACTCCTGGAGTTTCTCAGTCAGTGACAGCTTCCGAGTGGTTGAACCCTGTGGAAACCTCCTTCCTGTCCCCACAGGACCTCAGAGACACGCCACCCTGGGTCTCTCAGATTCATAGAGAAACTCAACCTGCAGGCCAGACCTTCACTGTCACGATCCTGCTCCCAAAGTGGATGCCACGTGGTGGGGCTCAAGCTCTCCAGACGCTGAGCAAACCCAAAGCAAGCTTTCCCATCTGACAGCATTGGTGGGCGTTCCCCACCAGCATGAGGCCACAAGCAGAGGGGAGGAGGAGTTCTGAGAAGACCCTTGCTCCTCAGGAGCTGACCCCCTGCCCCAAAGTGCCCGTCTACTTCTCCTTCTCTTAAGCACCCTGGTGTCTTCTGCCCCATTATGCCCATCTTCCAGCCAGGTCTGCACTGGCTGAGAGGCTACAACTTAGGCTCCAGGAGTTGGCAGCTTCTTTTGCAATATGAGATCATGCAAATTATTACAGAGATTTGCAACATGCCATGACCAATTCCAGTAGCCAAAAGGACAATGAGAGCAGAAACAACCTCTCTCTCTCTCTCTCTCTCTCTCTCTCTCTCTCTCTCTCTCTCTCTCTCTCGTTCTTGCTCTCGCTGGGCCCCTTCTGTAATGGATTGAATAATGACCACCTCTCAAGAGGATATGACCAAGTCCTAACCCTTGAAACATGGGAATGTGACCTTCTTTGGAAAGTCTTTACAGATGTAATTAAGTTAAGGACCTCAAGATGAGATCATCCTGGATTTAGAGTGATCTCTGAATCCAATGGCAGATGTCTTTAGAAAGACAGAGATTTTTTAAAAACTTTTTCTTATTATTCATTTTTGAGAGAGAGAGAGCATGAGGGGGGGAGGGACAGAGAGAGAGAGAAAGACGAAGAATCTGAGGCAGCTCCAGGCTCTGAGCTGACAGCACACGGCCTGAGGTGGGGCTTAAACTCACAGACTGAGAGATCATGACCTGAGTTGAAGTCAGGAGCTTAACTGATTGAGCCCCCAGGCGCCCCTAGAAAGGCAGAGAGATTTGAGACCCATGGAGGTGCATGTGCATCTACAAACCAAGGAATGCCAGCGCTTGCTGGCAGCCACCAGAATCCAGGAGAAAGGCGTGGAACAGATTGTCCCTCCAGGGGGAACCCACCTGCTGAAACCTGGATTTTGGACCTCTGGCCTCTTACGAAAGAATGAATTTCTGCAGTGTGAAACCTCCAAGTCTGTGGCAGTTTTGTCACAGCAGCTGCACGAAACGGATACACTGTCACACCCAGCTGTTCAGCAGCCTGGGTCTCCAGGTTCCGGACCCCCCGCCGGAACTCTCACCCAGGCTCGTGGTTCATGTGCCCATCTCCTCTGAGTCAGGAACCCCCTGGAATATTCCCCTTCCTGCTACAAGGAGCACTCAGAAGCGCCCTGAGACAGCACCCTGAGGGGCCTGCAGAAGGGTGCACTCCAGACAGATGACAGCGCCATCCTGCCACCTTCAAAGTGGCCTTCGTGGCCCTAAAAATAAGCAAATCCAATGAACTACAAGGGAAAATAATTAATGTTGAAATAAAAAACCGTAAAGCCAGTATCAAAGAAACCAAAGCCGAGGCAAGACATTACTCACAGCTCTGTCTGCCCTTAGTGACAAGGTCCTTAGTCAGCTCTGACCTTCCCGCTAAGTCCAAAGCACGACCAGGCTCTCACCTGCAGATGTCCACAGGTGACCCTTGAGGGCCAGCCCTTTCGGAGCGCTTTGGAATTCCCTGGGGAATTTGATCAGCTGTTAGGATCTTGGGTACTCAGTCCAAGCGTTTCAGGGAAAAGGAGGGCTTTTGTGCTGGCAGGTGACAGTCCCGGAAAAGTAGTCTAGGGCAGACTTGGAAAGTCTTATCAAAACAAGAGTGGACTGACAGGCAGGCAAGCCCGTGGGCCAACTTTGCTGGGAGCAAAGCAGCTTCCTGGGAGAAAAAATGTGTCTGCGTGTGACTTAAAACACCGGAGGCCACAGGCCACATAACACCCCCCACGCCTTAGAGATAGCCAGTGTTTTGAATAAGCCCTTCTGGGGTCTCTTTTTAATAGAAAATACCATAACATCACATAATGGCATTATTACATTCACAGATAGAAACACCCAGCATGCACTGTTCCACAACTCGCCTTTTTTTTATTATTTTATTTTATTTTATTTTGAGAGAGCAGAGCATGTGAGCATGCACACAAGTGGGGGAGATGCAAAGAGAGAGAGAGAGAGAGATTGAGAGAGAGAGAGAGAGAGACAGAGAGAGACCTAAGCAGGCTCCATGCTCAGCACAGAGCCCGACTCAGGGCTCAATCCCACGACTCAGGGATCATTGACCTGAGCCAAAATGGAATCCAAAGCTCAACAACTGAGCCACTCAGCACCCACCCCCAACTCGTCCTTTCTTGTTTATGTTCCTCTGGTGGTGGTGATTCCACAATAAATTGTTTCTTAAAGGAGTTTGGGTCCGAAGAGCTGGGGAGATCCCTTCTTCCTTCCAAGCTCCAAAGAATTTCTCTTTTTTCTAAGCGAGTGAGTGAAAGGGTTCAGACCTCCAAAAGACAGTCAATACCCAGGAAAGGAGTTCAGCAGTGTCCCTGTATTTTCCATGCATTTTGGGAACGTCCTTCCTGCTGAACGTCCTTCCAAAATTTTTCACCTCTTTAGTCCTCCAGCCATGGTCGTGAGAGTGGCTGGCTCGCCGCACCCACACCCTCCATGGACACAGGTCAAGATTATTGCATTTTACCCCCATTGGCTTCTCAGCCTTCTGCTAATGTCCTTTCTCCTTTCAAGAGCTGGAGTGAAATTTACAGACCCCACCTCCACGCCAACCTAGACAGGCAGGGGCGTGGGGAGAGGATGAGGGGGTGGGTCAGAATCAGCTGTCTGGCAGCCTCCCTCTCCAAAGTAACAAACACCCTTCGCTCTTGTGTTTGTTTGTTTGTTTGTTTGTTTGTTTGTTTTTGAGAGAGAGACTGTGAGCAGTGGAGGGTCAGAGAGAAAGGGAGACACAGAATCTGAAGCAGGTTCCAGGCTCTGAGCGGTCAGCACAGAACCCGACACGGGGGTCCAGCCCACAAACTGTGAGATCATGACCTGAGCCAAAGTCAGATGCTTAATGGACGGAGCCACCCAGGGGCCCCATCCTTCCCTCTTTTAAACCTAAGATATTTGACCATTAAGACATCCAAGTTCAACTTTTCCTTTCTTACTGGGAGCATTGAGAGGTGAGGAAGATCCTCGTGATTTCTTGGAGGACACGGAGTCTGCAGAACATCCCTTGCTTTCCAGTCTGATTCCTTGATATAATTTGTGTCCAGGCTCTTGCAGAACAAGATAGTATTCCCCTGCATTTATTTATCCAAACCCTGCTGCTGGCCATTTGGGCTTTTCCCAAGTTTTTGTAATTGTAACCCCGGGCTTCAGAGACTACTTCTATAAGGATATTTTTGTGTGTGGGAATAGTTCTGAAAGGTGTTTTCTCAGAAACAGAGTGGCTTGGTCACGAGGGGGACATTCAGTTTTTCGGTAGGCCCTGCTGAACGTCCTTCCAAAATTTTTCACCTCTTTAGTCCTCCAGCCGTGGTCATGAGCGTGGCCGGCTCGCCGCACCCACACCCTCCATGGACACAGGTCAAGGTAGCTTCACCATAAATATCTTTGCCACAGACATCTCTACCGCAAGCATTTCACTGCATAACTAATTGGCTGAAGGCAATGTTGCCATAAAAGATAAAATAATGAAAATGAAAGAGGGGCATTTAAAATGACATAATGAAATATAAAAATAATTTAATAAAATCACCATAAGGCAATTTGCCGTAAAAAATAAGATGAAGAAAAATAAAGAAGGAACATTCATTAAAAAACATAATAATGAGGGGCGCCTGGGTGGCTCAGTTGGTTGAGCATCCAACTTCGGCTCAGGTTATGATCTAATGGTTTGTGAGTTTGAGCCCCGCGTCGGGCTCTATGCTGACAGCTCAGAGCCTGGAGCCTGCTTCAGATTCTGCGTCTCCCTCTCTCTCTGCCCCTCCCCTGATCACACTGTCTCTCTCTGTCTCTCATAAATAAACAAATGTTATAAAAAACATTTTTTAAAGCATAATAATGAAACCTTGAAAATGAAAAATGGAATTAAAAGTATGGTGAAATACAAAATATTTGAATGCATTCAAGATACAGAGTGTAGGGGCGCCTGGGTGGCTCAGTCAGTTGAGTGTCTGGCTTTGGCTCAGGTCACGATCTCACGGTTCATGGGTTCAAGCCCCGCATCGGGCTCTGTGCTGACGGCTCAGAGCCTGGAGCCTGCTTCGGATTCTGTGTCTCCCTCTCTTTATGACCCTCCCCTGATCACGCTCTCTCTCTCTCTCTCTCTCTCTCTCTCTCTCTCTCTCTCTCTCTCTCTCAAAAATAAATAAAGCATTAGAAAAAGATTTAAAAAAAAAGATACAGAGTGTAGATTCACAGCAACACTACACAAAGAATAAATTTTATTTTGTGGATGGTAACTAAGCACGTGCCTGCCGTCAGAATCTCTCATCCATTGTAATACAGTGGTTCCCCCCTTATCCACAGGGAGTACGTTCCAAGACCCCTGGGGATGCCTGAAACCTAGGAGAGTACCGACCCCTATATATATGAGGTTTTTCCCTATCCATACATACCTAGGACAAAGTTTCATTTATAAATTAGGCACAGTAAGAGATTAACAACAATACCTAGTAATAAAACAATCACAACAGTATATTGTAACAAAAGTTATGTAAATGGGGTCTCTCTCTTTCAAAGTATCTTGCTCACCTTTGCTCGTGGGATGATGTGAGACAGTAAAATGCCTACATGAGGAGACCAAGTGCGGGTAATGACGCAGGCGCTGTGACGCGGCATTAGGCTGCTCCTGACTTCCCAATGACACAGGGAGGAGAATTGTCTAGTCGTCTGTTTCTGCCAGTGTCGACCAGGGTAAATGAAACCGGGGCTAACCAAAGCTGTGGAAAGTGGAACTCCAGATAAGGGGGGAACAACTGTATGCCTTTTGTTTTTTTGGTTTTTTTTTTTTTTGCTTGTTTATTTGTCTCCTCATTCTGCATCACAGTTTTTCTTTTGCATTAAAATTTATTTTCATTAAGAGAGGTATCCGTTTCCAAACACTAGGATGCATATTTGTAACCGAGCTCTGTGTTGTGTCATGAAAGCCTTCCACACGGTTCTTTGTTCTTGGCGTGCTGGTGCGCGTCTGTTGACAGAAATGTGGAAGAAATGCCAATGCCGTAAAGCATTTACAACCGAGCGTTGTGATCACCGTAACTGATACGTTATCATTTTCGGAGGTAGTATAGTATGCAGTCCGCTTTCCATGCTATTTCACACTTGCCAGTAAACTTTCTCACCCGAACTTTTCATCAAATAGATACACATAGTTGTTATCACCTGCTATTTTAAGACCCCCATCTCTGCTCAATGCTGTACAGACCATTATGAGGGCTAACAAACTTTTATGTAACTTGTAAATGGGAAATGTGTCCCTGGAGAAATGAAACCAAATGCCAACCCGTTATTACTTTACCTTCTATGGCAAAATTACCTTATGGCCAATTAGTTATGTGACAAAAACGTTTGTGGCAAAAACTCTTGCAGCAAAGATGCATACGGCAAAAACACTGGCCACGAGAAGACACTACTAGACCTGTTCATTGTTGTTGATCTGATGAGCCAACATCTGATGAGCCACTCTTGTGTCTGATTTGCTTTTAACTATTCATGAAGCAAAGCATCTTCTCAAATGCTTCTTACCGCTGACTGTGTTCTTGAGTGGTTGGTTCTTAAGTGAAAAAAAATTCAACATATTAAGTTATATTGTTTCCTCCAGGAAGTGCTCATTATTCTCAAGAGAATACGTGGAAACTCTACTTCCCGTAACACATGGGGGTTTCGCACTTCCTGTAGGAAAAGAGACTGTTCATTTCAGCAACAGCTGAACACAGAGCACTTGAAGTCACATCCGAGGACTCATCAAAGGAAACACTTCTCCTGGTTTCAAGGGCCTGTGATCACCGGGCTTCAGAGGCAAATTTATAGACTCCACACACAGGAAGAAGTCATTTCACATGGCAAACATAAATTGTACACAAGAAAAAGAGACAGAGAGATCATCAGTTGTTTAGTTCAAGTGAGTTTGAGCCAAACGAGATGTCAAAATCTTGATATAAGGAGGCTCGTCTTGTTTTCAAGTTTTTATTTAAATTCTAGTTAGTTAACATATACGGCAAAATTGGTTTCAGGTGTAGAATTTAGTGATTCGTCACTTACATACAACACCCGGTGCTCATCCCTACAAGTGCCCTACTTAATGCCCATCACCCATCTAGTCCACCCCCCACCCAGCTCCCTCCATCAACCCTCCGTTTGTTCTCTATAATGAAGAGTCTTTCATGGTTTGCTTCCCGCCCTCTCTTTTCTTCCTTCTCCCATGTCCATCTGTTTTGTTTCTTAAATTCCAAAAATGAGCGAAATCATACGGTATTTGTCTTCCTCTGACTGACTTATTTTGCTTCCCAGAAAACACTCTAGCTCCGTCCATGTCATTGCAAATGGCAATATTTCATTTTTTTTATTGCTGAGTAATATTGCGTTGTATTTACACCACATCTTCTTTATCCATTCATCAGTCCATGGACATTCAGGCTCTCTCCACAGTTTGGCTATTGTTAATAGTGCTGCTATAGACATTGGGGTGCATGTACCCTTTGGAATCTGTATTTTTGTATCCTTTGGGTAAATACATTAGTAGTACAATTGCTGGACTGCAGGGTAGTTTTATTTTTAATGTTTTGAGGAAACTCCATGCTGTTTGCAGAGTAGCTGCACCAGTCAGCATTCCCCCCAACAGTGCATGAGGGTTCTAAGGAGTCTGGTCTTGATGGATTGACCCCATTTATGTCTGTCCCTTCCTTTACCGCACAGGCTGAAAAACTGCAAAGTACACTTCCCACCTCCTTTGCTGCTAGAGCTTCAAATGTGAATGAGGCTCTGACAATTAGTGCTGTGGCCCAAGATTTGGGAGGAGCAGGTGAGATGGGGAGTGGGGACAAGCAAGGTCAAGAGAAACTGTGTTCTCCAGCATTCCGGCATTGTGGGCACCCCTTCATGGAGCAAAGGTGGCCCTTGATGTCCAGGTCACAGGAATCATGGTGGTGTTCCAGATCATTCTTGGGGGCTACAACTCAGAACCCTCTCCTCCACCCTTTTCTGATGACTTTAAAAGCCTCTAATTCCTTTACTGCTACAATCAGCTGGCATAGCTTCTCTTTCCCCCAACCGAACCCTGACTGATACAGCTTACAAACTCTTATCTCCATGGAGCCAGGCAAGACACGGGAAAGAAAAGCACGGACAAAAGGCAATGCTGCCCTGAGTCATGCTTATTATGGGTTTCCTAATAGCACTCTGGTAAGATAAACTTACCCCTATAGAAAATGTGAAATGTGAGGGGCGCCTTCGTGGGTCAGTCGGTTGAGTGTCCAGCTTCGGCTCAGGTCATGATCTCACGGTTCTTAGGTTCAAACCCTGCATCAGGCTCTATGCTGACAGCTAGCTCAGAGCCTGTCTTCGGATTCTGTGTCTCCCTCTATCTGTGACCCTCCCTTGCTCATGCTCTCTCTCTCTCTCTCTCTCTCAAAAATAGATAAAACATTTAAAAAATTTAAAAAACAAAAAGAAAATCTGAAATGTGCAAGAAAGACCAAAGAACAAATTAAAAATCATCTGTTACTCCACAAAGATCAAATATCGATGAGAAAACATTTGGCCCCACAGAGGTATAGTCCTGATGGGCCTGGCTGTTGCTGCTCATTTGCATGCAAAGTCACCGCCCCAATCAAGGGGAGTTTGGGCTGATTTGGGGGCTCGCACTTAATATCAAATCCAATACTACTGAGCAGCTCCCAGCTCCTTCCCAAGAGTAAGGGAGAAAAGTTGTGGCACCACAATGGGACAAAATACCCTATCTGCTTCCGAGTTCTAACCCACTTGGCGGTAGTACCAGGAGGCTGAGTATCTGTACTTTTCCCCTATCCAATCACCCCCGGCCCCCCATTCCTGGAGAGGGTCCTCCATATCCCTCTAGCCTAAGCCACCACCCTAAATTGATTTGTCTCCTTATTTCCGATGGGCCTCTTCTTTCTGCCTTTCATCCAAAGTCAAAGTTTCCTTCCAGGGACCTCTTTCCTCTCTGTCCCAGAGAAAATAATGTTAATAATGGCTGTCATTTATTGAATACTCTGAGCTACTAAGCACGTACTCCTCATAAGAACCCTACAAAGTAGAAATTATTCTCAGATTACAGACGAGAGGTTCAGAGAGGTTGAGTCAATTTCCCAACACTCTACAACTCATAAGAAGTAGAAGCGGTGTTCAAGCCCACAGCCATCAGGAGAACACAAAGCCTGGTTTTAATCCTTGAGCTGTGCCCCACTCTTAGGAGCCCAGCAAAGTGCCTCTGACCTGCTGCTGTCTTTGGGGAAGCTGTTGCTCCACAGAGAAGTCTGTTTGCTCACAAACCCTTCCCCCTCCCCTTAAGAACACCTTGATTGAGATCTAATTCATATGCCAGAAAATACACATGCCATAGTTTTTAGTATACCCAGAGTTGTGTATCAGTCACTACTATCAGATTCCAGAATGTTTTCATGGCTCTGAAAAGAAATCTCATTCCCATTAACAGTCATGCCTACTCCCGCATCCCTCTAGTCCCTGGAAACCTCTCCTCTACTATTTGTCTCTATCAATTTGCCTATCTGGACATTGCATGTGAATGGAATCATAAAACCGGAACTTTAATCCTTTTTATGGCCAAATAATATTCCGTTGTATAGATATACCACATATTGTTTATCCATTCATCAGTTGATGAACATCCAGGTTGTGTTTACTTTTTGGCTATTATGAATGGTCCTACAATGAGCATTTGTGTATGGATTTTTGCATGGACCTATATTTTTAATTCTCTCAGGTATGTACTTAGGAATGGAATTGCTGGATCATATGGCAAATCTATTTTACCTTTTTGAGAAGTTGCTAAGTTCTCTATAGCAGCCAGACCATTTTACATTCCCACCAGCAACGTATGAGGGTTCCAATTTTTCCACATGCTTGTTACCATTCATCTTTTTTTTTTTAAGTTTATTTATTTTAAGAGAAAGTGATAGAGAGAGCCCAAGTAGAGGAGGGGCAGAGAAAGAGGGAAAGAAAGAGAAAATCCTAAGCAGACTCCACACTGTTAGTGCGGAACCTGATGCGGGGCTTCAACTCGAGGACTGCAAGATCATGACCTGAGCCAAAGCCAAATGCTTAACTGACCGAGCCACACAGGCACCCCACCATCTTTTTTATTAGAGCCATCCTAATAGGCGTGATGTAGTATCCCATTTTAATCCTTGGGCTGCGTCCCACTCTTAGGACTTTGGTCTGCACTTCCCTAATGATTAATGATGTTGAGCATCTTTTCACGTGCTTTTTGACCATTTGCATATCTTTTCCTTGATTGTTCATTATCTCTTCAAGCCCTTTGCCTGTTTTTAGTGGGGTTATTTGTATTTTTATTACTGGTTTGCAAGAGTTCTTCATATTTCCTGGGTGTAAGTGCTTTGCCAGATATATGATTTGGTAATAGTTTCTCCCACTTTCTGTTCTGTCTTTTCAACTTCTTATTTTGATGAAGTCCAATTTATCTGTTTTTTCTTTTGTTGCTATGCTTTTGGGGTATCATTTAAGAAACTGTTGCCTAATGCAAGTCATGAAGACTTACTCCTATGTTTTCTTCTAAAAGTTTTATAGTTTTAGCTCTTATATATATGTCTTTGATTCATTTTGAGTTAATTTTTGTGTTAAGCTGGATTTTGTATTGAATTAAATTTTGTATGTTGGTGTGAGGTAAGGTTACAGTTTCACTCTTTTGCATATGGGGCCAAGTTGTCTCAACACCATTTGTTGAAGAGACTATTCTTTCCCCGTTGAATAGTCTTGACACCCTTATCAAAAATCAATTGCCATAGATGTGTGGGTTTATTTCAGGATCCTCAATCCTATTTCATTGGTCTACATGTCTATCTCTATGCCAGTACCACCTGTTTTGGTTACTGTCGCTTTGCAGTAAGTTTTGAGACTGGAAAACGTGGGTCCTTTCACTTTGTTTTTCTTCTCAAGATTGCTTTGGCTATTGGTTTGGCTATTCAGGGTCACTTGCAGTTCCATATAAATATTAGTATCAGCTTATCCATTTCTGTAAAAAAAAAAGTTGGAATTTTGATAAGGATTGTACTGGATCTGTAGGTCAATTTGAGAGTACCGCCATTCCAATAATATTAAGTCTTCCAATCCATGAACATGGGATGTCTGCCCCTGTCTTTAGGTCTTCTTTAATTCCTCTTAGCAATAATTTATAGTTTTGAGAGTATATTTCTTATTGTTTATTTGAGTTTATTTATAAGTATTTTATCCTTTTTGATACTATTATAAACAGAATTGTTTTTAAATTTCATTTTCAGACTGTTCATTGTTAACATATAGAAATATAGTTGACTTTTATAGATGGATTTTTTTATCCTGCAGCCTTGTTCAACTCGCTTAATTGTTCTAATAGATTTTTTCTTCTGGCCTTTTCATATAAAATATCATATCATCTATGAACAGTTATCATTTTACTTCTCTTTTTCCAACGTGAATGCCTTTTATTCCTTTTTCTTGCCCAATTTCCCTGGCTAGAATCTCTGACATGAGGGAGAAAGTATCTAATCTTTCATCATTAAGTGTGATACAGCAGCAAAGTTTTCATAGATGACCTTTACCAGATTGAAGATGTTCATTTCTATTCCCAGATATGAGTATGTTTATCATGAAAGAATGTTGGATTTAGCTGTCTGTTGAGATGATGATGTGGGTTTTGTCTTTTACCATATTAATATGGTATATTACCTTGATGCTCAGAAGTTCTTGATGTATGGGTGTATGGATTTGAGAGAAAAGTAGAGCTGTACTCCAACAGTAGGCCTCTAATCCCTGACAGGAGGAGACTGTACACAATGCAATCAGTGACTATCACTGAGAATATTGGTGTCCCACAGTTAAGTCCCCTGAGGACCAAAGCAGCAAATCCCTGATTCATGCCAGACAAGGGACAATCCCTTCTCTTTTTGAAAACCTCTAGTGATAGGAAACTCACCTTCTAGTAGAGAGAGAAGTGGCAGGCCTGGGAGCAAACTTGAAGTGTGTCAAACAATTTTTCGACAAGAGTCAGAGCATTCTTTATTGTATAAGACAGAAACCCCAACTCAAACCAGCTTAAGTGAAAGGAGATATATTGGAAAGCTATTGGGGTCGTCAAAGATCTTCAGGGATCGGGACAGCTCAGAGCTCTCAAGAACGGGAAATAGGTAGCGGGCCCGGTCACAAGTTCCCCTCACCTCTCTGCTCCTTGGTCATCCCCTCATGGCAGAGGCCATGACCACCACCAACTTGAGAGTACCTTCCTTGGCAACTCTAGTCACAAAAATGCCAGGGAAGGGCCCTGATCGGCCTGTCCTGGGTCACAATCTGGACCTTCTGGGAACAGTCACTGTGTCAGGAGAATGAGCTTCTCTCAGTGGCCCCACTTGGGTTGCAGGGCCTTTCCCCACTGCCAGGGGCAGGAGGCTGTGATGGACCAGGAGAGAAGCTGCTCCCAGGAGCAGTATCAATTATTACCAGGAGGATGACAAGAGGGGTACTTGGCCGACATCCACATCATCTCTTGCCAACCTTTTTGGGCATCACCCTATGAAGATTCATTCTTCCAGTAGAGATGTAAAATTGAAGGAAATTTGAGGGACTCCCTTACCTCCCCTGAAACATCATCAGGTGAATTTATCAATGAAATGAGCCATAACAGAGCAGCTTACAGGGCTAGGACCCAAGGTGGCACGTGTACCAGTTTTCTAGGGCTGCCATAACCATGTACCACAGACTGTGGGGCTTAAACAACACAGATTTACCCTCTTACAGTTCTGGAAGCTAGAGTCCAAGGTTAAGGTGCTGGCCAGGCTTGGTTTCCTCTGAGGCATCTCTCCCTGGCCTGCAGACAGCTCCCTTCTCTCTGAGTCTTCACAGGGTCTTTCCTCTGCGTGCACACATCCCTGGGGTCTCTGTGTGTGTCCTAATCTCCTTTTCTTGTAAAGACACCAGTCAGATTGGATTAGGGCCCACCTTAATGGCCTCTTTTCCTTTCGTTACCTCTTTAAAGGTCCTATTTCCAAATATAGTCACATCCCGAGGCATTGGGATTTAGGGCTTCAAGATGACTTTGGCAGGGCAGGGTGTGGGGAGAGGCACAATTTTATCCACAGAAGGAAGTTCGGAGATATGTAGCAAGTGCTACTCTATGAGATTACTTTTATTTTGGAGCCAGAGAGAGAAGTTTGAGCTCCTGGGTGAGGAGCCAAGTAGCTCAGGACAACCAAGATACCATTTGCAATTGCAGAGGCTACGAAAGGTCAGTTGAATAGATTTTCTGCCCAGCCCACTCATTTTACAGATGAGGAAGCTACAGTGCAGGGAAGAGGCCTAGGTCACACACATTAAAAGCCCATGCAGAAAAGCCAAAAAGCGTGGGGGTCACAGTGGATGTGGCAGAGACAACTGTCCACCACAGAGTCCCTTCCATCCTGTAAGGAGAGGCACCAGGCTGGCACTCCATCCCCAGCCCCTCTGCATCTATGTGGCCACCTGTAGCAGTCAGGATCATGGCAGGAAACAGAAGGCACACTCATACTGGACAATTATGAAAAATTAATGATGAGAGCATTTACAAGGATGCATGCAGCGTGAGGGTGCAGTTTCCTGGGGCTGCTAACAGTGAGCAGTGGTTACCACCCTTCAGTCTAAAAAAAAAGGGCAAGTGGGGGGAACAGGGACACAACTCAGAGGGAGTGACCCTGTGGAGAGGGCAGTGACAGAAAAGTGGCCTTTAGTAGAAGAACATAGCCAACCTCCGGACCTGGTTGGGACTAGGGGAAAGTCCCGAGTCAAAGAGGGACTGGAAGAAATACATACCTTGGCCACATTCTCCAGTTTTCCTGCCAGTGACTTCTATGCCCAAACCCAACTCAAGTAGAAGACAAAGGAGCCCATTAGTGCCATCCATTCAGGTCAGTCACCTGGCTAAATGCTGGAAGTGGAATGAATAAGGGCAGAAAGTCATTCAGTAAGAGCAAGGAACGTTCTGTATGCAGAACTTGCCTGACTTCTGACAAAGGAATGTGGGCAGAAGTGACGGGGGCCCCTCTCTTTGCTCTAACCCATTGAAACACCCTCCCAATCTTCTATGCTCTCCCCCACCTGTTGGCTGGAGGTCAGGTCCCCACGGAAACCACATGAAGAAGATAATAGTGGTGCCTTCTCAGCCTGAGTCCCCAGATCCCTTCGTGGAGAGGATCCCCTCCCCACCCCACCGACCAAACTTTGCACAACTCAGAAACAAACGTCTGCCATGTTAAACTGAGATTCCAGTTTCTGGGCTGCAGCTGGTGTCACCTTAACCGATACAGCAGAAGCAGATTAATCAGGACTGACTTCTCAGAAGAGGAGCTGGATTTTGATCTGGGCATGTCCAAGTCACTATAAAGTCAAATGAATGAATTTGCATTATCAGAAATGCACTTCGTCTGGCTGAAAATAAAGATGTGGTTGAGCCACAAAGCCTGCGTCTGCTATTTCTCTGGGGACCTGCCGTTGGCTCTAGCTCAGATGTTCTGCTCTGTCAAAGGTCCTTTTCTCTTCTTGGGCTGATTGAGATCCAAGCTGGCGAATGATTCACTCATCAGCCAGGAAAACATAACATTCTTCATTGCAAGTCGCTTTAGAGTTTGCGTAAGGCTGGACTTGGGACGATCTGCTCCAAAGGTTGGAAAGGGCTCTGGATGAAAGCCAGGATCCCAGACCCTCGGGCTCCCTTCACATCTCCAATCCTCATAGGGGATGGTAGGGAGAAAAGTGCTTTGTCAGATGCTTCAGAATCTGTCTGGAGATTTACACACCATGTCCAGCCATCTCCAGCTATCTGCTCCCTGATAATCTGAGATCTACCCTCCATCCCAGGCCTCAGGTAGAGAATCGGAGTATGTCACTAGACAGAGCATGTGACTAAAGGGAAATCCCTTCCTGATAAGAACTGCTGGGATTTCAAGGGCCATGTGGAGAGCTCTGGGGCTTTCCAGCCAGAGCGCTTTCGGCAAGACTCAGTACTTTCTTGAGTTGATATGTTTAGACGGGCCTGACCTGGAGAGTTGAGGCCTGTTCAGGAGAATTCATGACCTCATTGGCCTTAGCCTGTGGTTCCCCACAGGCGAAAGAGGGAAACAGAGAGGAGTAGCTCTGGGTCAATTTGATCATCTCCGCCCAACCTGTCTACACTATTCATATCCATTAGGATTGCATCTGATTGCACGTAACAGAAACTAACAACAGTGTCTTTCTGAAAAAACCCTCAGAAAGTCTGTCCCACTTCCATGGGGGGAACCACTGGCCAAGGAAAAGGGGGAGACACAGACTACAGTGAGAAATTGCTGTAGGCGAAGAAGACTTGCTCATACATTTGTCACACGTGACATTTGTCACATCCCTGATGGCTCAATTTAAAATTGCACCCCCATTTGACTCTATTGTATTAAAATTGTCCTCCCTCCCCGCACTTGACTCTATTGTATTTTCCTTCCTGACACTTACCACACCCCCTGACATCATACGTGGTATTTACTTATCTGACCTCCCTAGTTTCCAGAACAGTGCCTACCTTACAGTAGATGCTCAGTAAATATTTGTTACAGAAATG